>JBBPTB010000017.1:0-69192 GCA_038093875.1 Boletus tylopilopsis | reverse complement strand
CCCCATCTCCACGACAAGCACGTCCCCCTCGACCACCCCGACCTGCCCCTCCTCCAGAGACTGCCACACTCGCAGCACTCTTCGCTCGTCACCCTCCTCGCACTCCCAAACTGCGCCGTTCTCCGCGACGCCGACGTCGCAAACTTGCGCTCCCTACACCGCTTGGCCGCTCTCGATCTCCGCGCCTGCCCCATCTCCTCCTACGCCCTCACCGCCCTCGCACGCGGGCTCGACCCCAGCAGATCCGGCACCTGGGGACTCCGACTCCTCAGTCTGCACGGCTGCCCGAACATCGACGACGACGTCCTCCCCGCCCTACTCAAGTTCCCCCTCCTCTCTGCGATAGGTTCGTTCCTCTCCTCTTGCCGGAACGCGTCCCCAACTCTCCCCTTAGACTTGCGCTTCACCCGCTGCACCCCATATGCGGTCACCACACATCTCCCCGCCTTCCACCCCTCTCACAACAACTCTCTCTTCCACCCCGCTCCCCTCGCTCTCGCCCTCTACAGCCTCGAAAAGGTCGCGCTCACAGCACCAGAGCCCATAGCCCTCTATCCCTGTCCTCCCCAGTCGGTGTTCCGTCTACACATCGACTCCCTCTCCCATCGCCCGTCTCAGAACATACCATTCGCAAAAGACGCGCTTCCAAAGAATGAGCCGCCTGCCTCCAACGTCTCTTCGTTCTATGAGAACAGTAGCCACTCAAAGAAAAACATTCTCCCCCTGTCTGCGCAGGCGGTACACCCCTCAAATGGCACCAAGTTGGACCCTTTGGCCATTGCTCGATTACCCCCTCCGTGGTCAATCCTCGACTCTCCGCGCCCAACTACCTCGCATCCCCGTTGGATCGGTCAAGCACTCGACAAGCCCCTCAAAGTCGATCCCACTCGCTTGCACAAGCGCGGGTCCGACGCCGTCGCCGACATGGTCCGTCAGTTCACAAACAAGCAACCCAAGGTCGAGAGCGAGTTTGCCCTAGAAAAAACGCGCAAAAGGCTCTCCGTCAAGTCCCGCAACCCATTTCTCAACAGCCCAAGGTCGGTTTTCGCAGAGAGCAGCACAAGTATTCGCGATGAGCCGCGATCGCCACAGGAAGCAGGACTGCGAGTTTCCCGTCCCGAGGGGACAAAGCCATTGAAACCGATAACCTCGTTGAAACCACCGGTACTTCCAAAGGAGTTGCGACCGTCCTTGCCCAAGCTTGAATTGAAACAGACCCGATTAGCGTTTTCTAAGAAATAGTATTACATAGTATAGGTCACGTGAATTGTAACCACTTTTGTGTGTGTTTTTGTGTCGAATGAAATGATCGACGATGGACTACTTCTCCAAGTTTTTGAGGGCTGGCAGTCAACCGTCTCCCAAACCCGTACACGACCGCGCTGCCGATTTCAACAAGTCCTGGAATCAGATCAAGGTCTGTCCATGACCTACGTATCCCTGCTTCAGGCTCGTTCAACAGCGCACAGACCACCCTCGAACACCCCGACGAACGACAACTCATTCGAGGGATCACCTCGACCGATGTTCCCGCTCATCTCCAGTCGATGGTAGATTCCCTCGTATGGGAATCGTCCCGCACAGAGGAGGGGTCCGTACGCTCCCCTTCATCCACCACTCGTCATTAACCCTCTCCAAGCGCTACCGGCGCCTGTCTAGAGTACCTGTTAAAACACGGTCAGACCTTGCCGCATCACCGAGCAAGGCCTCTAAAATTCGCACGTAGATGTGCTCGGAACACTCGTCCGCCTCAGTGAGCCTGATCGTCCCTCCGGAGTACAAGCAGAGGTCCTCCGTGCCGTACAGAACATGGTTGTTCTCATGGATGAACAATTCCTCGTTCACTCGGCCGTCCACAGGGCCGTCCTTCGACTCCTGCGCAATTGTGTCGGAGACGACTTACAGGAACAGCTGGATGGTCGCAGCAGAGTCATGGGAGCTGCCAAGAACGCGGTGCGAAGTCAGCCTTCCGAATACGAATTAGACCGTAAGCGCTGCGTGCACGAGCAAAACCCCTAATCCACGCCTATTCACAGTGGTCAATCTGCTCTGTATACTCTGCAGTCGTATCCGCACCCACCGGGAACTACTCATGATATTCTTTCATGACAAACACTGGTACCGTTCCGAGCCCTTGTTCACGGTGGAGGAAGAGGACGAGGATGGTGACGATGCCGATGCCGAGGATTCGTCGGAGAATCCTGACGGTGATTCGAGACGTGTCCCTTCCCCTTGCCCTTCACAGGCAACCATAACGTCTGCTGCGCGAAAGCCAGAGTACGAGTTCCTGCTCTTCAACTACCTCCTGCGTTTCGTGCATCGCGAAGGCCAGATCGGTGATTTTGCCCGCGCCGGTCTCCTCTTCCTCATGGACGTGGCCATGTCCCCAGGAGGTCCTGCCCACAAACGGGGTGTAGTAGATCAATCGGTTCCAGATCCCATCACAGACTCCGCCCTCGCCCTCGCAGAGTACATCGTGGACGGTGATTTCTCCGACGTTCTGGGTGCCGGTTTTGGCGCTGTCTACTCGTTGCTACCTTCCAAACTCGAGGTCCGTTCCCCGGCGACTCAAGACGCTAGTCCGGCTGGCATGGTCCTCGGGACTACAGGATCAGCGACAGAGAAAGACAAGGAAGTCGTGGAGGTTCAGATCGAGAAGAACCGCGCGATCGGACTCGAGGACTCTACCCATCCCGACTTCAAGACACGCCTCGATCACTTTCTCAAACTTCTCGAGTTCCTTCAGGACATCATCCGGCGAAATATAATTCGCGATTCCGCAGACGATAGGCTCAATGCAGCGGGTCTTGTTGGTGCTTCCATCGTGCAGTCCATCCTCGACGCTGTGCGCAGAATTTTCCTAGAAAACGTGTTATACCCTTCTATCCTCGAGTGTTCGGATCTTGATGGGAGCGCTGTTGCCGTCATGTCCTACATTGATATCATAATACGTACCCTTGAAAACGGCCTGCTCTCCGATCTCCTCGTCGGCTTCCTTATGAGCGAAGACAGTGACGATATTGGACAGTCACGCCATCGACCCCATGGGATGCTCAATCTCGGTGGCAATGTGCCGCCCAGGTCTCGCTCCGGCAGCGTTGCGGACAAGTTACACCGCCGCAAGAGTAGTGCAATGCTTTTGCTGGAAATGGAAGCCCCAGAGTCCAGACGGCAATCGGAATACTTCACTACCATGGCCCGCTTCACCCTGAAGGATCTCGTCCTCTCCAATCTCTGCTCGCAGAACCAGGCTACCGTAACGGCAGCTCTTCAGCTTTTCCAGACAATGCTGACACGGCGGTGTCGTGCTTGTGTGGACGGACTCATTCTAGTTATTCCGTCCACAAGCGCAACCAGCTATCCGGAGCCTGCCATGACCATCCCTTTTGTTCTCCCAGAGACATCGGAGGAAGACAGCGACGAGGAAGAATTCGTTTATCCAGGCCCGGATGCGCCAAAACCCCCAGCTCTTTCGATACATTCACAACCGGAAACGACGTTTTCTACCCATGAACGCGAGTTGGGTCTTTACTTTGCTCTCGTATCACGTATCGATCCATCACACGACGACGACGCCTTTAGTACGGGATACGACCATTACTTGCGCGACGCTCTCGATTCCATCCAAAGTCATTCCTGCTTCCACATAAGTGCTGACGAGGACCTCGAGTCCAGGTCGAATCAGAGGCATCGACTAAACGTCAAAGACCCCATCCTTTCCCTCATCCTCGATCTTCTATGCAAATTCTTTTCCAACTCGCCAGAGATGAATGTTTCATTGACGGGTGTATTAGCAGAGCTGGCACTTTGCCCCGACAGGTCTATTGCAGGGTGGCTTACGTGCAGTACGAACGACGGTCCACAGCCCAAGTCGGATGGTGTTCAGCTAGAGGACATGCAAGACGACCGTTCCATCGATTTCGAGATCGATGAAAAACTCGCCACAGAGACCAACATCCTTCCCGCAGCTCGACTAGACGAGGCCTCGCGCCCGATCGTGCACACCATCTTCCAGGCTCTCGTTGGCCAACTTGAACGATATCGCCAGCTTGTGGACGACTTTGACAGGTACCTCCTCGAACGCCGACAAGGCTTGCTGTTTTCGGAGAACCTGATGGATGCGCTTACACTCGTTCTTGAACCTACGGCGGACTCTGGGCCCTCAAACGCACAGGACGTGAGTTTACAACGCCAAAAGGCCAAGCCAAAGACCTCCTCATCACTGGTCTCGTTTCTCACTCCGAGGAAGAGCAAATCAAAGCCACAAGCATCCACGGAACCTCAGACGCCACCTCGAGATGGCAAGGCTGATGCATCGAGACCCTTTGCACCTCATTATCAACAGACCCGAGATATCGTCGTCGAGCCATTTGTCGTGCCGCTTCCCTCTGAGCCATCCAACGTGTGGACAACGGCTCAGGAATCATCCTGGGGAGCTGTCGAGGATGTATTCTCTACCGGGAGCCAGTGGGGAGTGAACGTCAAGAATGCTGAGGGGTTGGATGATCACGGGGACCAACATTTGCCCACCCAAATCACCTTGTCCCATTTGTTGGACAATGTGGTCATTCTAGAGGAATGCATCAAGGAGCTAGTTGCCATCATCCAAGCACGGAGGAGTCTGGGGATCGATTCTCTGAGATATGTATAAAAGCCACACGATAACTACAGTATGTATTTCTAAATTTTATAAACCAAACGAGTTACTTTGATTTCTTGACCCGTGGCTTTGCTCGTCTTGACGCGGGTTTCGCTCTGGCGTTTTCAAACTCTTCCTCGTCGATTTCGGGTGGACCGGGCCGAGGTCGTTTTTGCGGGGATTCAGATTCTTCGGCGTCGTTGTGCTCAGTGGCCTTTTTCCGTTTCTTTTCCCTTCCGGCACCCTTCCTCGAAGTGTCGCCCCCATCCATGTCCATGTACTTTGCGGCCAAATTATCCAAAAAACCGTGTCTGGCTTTCTGCCTCTGAAGAATGAGGGCTTGCAAGGTCGAAACATCCTCATCCTCGTCACCATCCTTCTCCTTTTGTTTCCCTTTACCTTTGCGGGGGCCGACCTTGCCTGATCCATAAAATTCTTCCCAAACACCCAGTTCCTGGGCCAACTCTTCCGCTTCTTTGGCCTCCTTTGTGGCTTGCTTCTTCCGAACGAGTTTGGCTTTCTCGTCCGCAGAAGTGGACTGCCAAAGCGGCAAGTCGGGCAGCTTGCGCTCTGTTATGAGCTTGGATATCGTCTGAATGAATCGCGGTTCATCGTCTATGGTGGAGTGAGGGATATGTTTCACGATTTCATCAAGAGAGCCAGCGGTTTCGTGGTATGCCGCCATGAGGTCCTCGACCTCTTCCAAAGAACCTATGGTCGGAAAGAATGGAGTGAACGAGAGAAGGAGAGTCGATCCGCTAGCTACCTTGATATTCCTTCTTCATTTCATCGAGTCTGCCGCGCGTCACGCTGTCGAAGAGGTCTTGGAAGTATGCGTCCCACCCGCCATCGTCACCAGGATCGATGAGGCTCTCGCCCGTGGTGCCCGTCCTGTCGTACTTTTTGCGCCGTCTGTCGTCGCTCAGAACAGCGTAGGCAAAACCTATTTGATGGAAGCGCTTCAATGCGTGTGCGCGTTCGTGTTCGCACGAGTTGGTGTGCTTGTCTGGATGGTATACAAGGGCGAGTTTTCTGTAGGATTTTCTAATGTCTTGGATAGAAGGGTCCGATTTGAGTGCGAGGACGGCGTAGAGGTCGACGTTGTCCTCGCCAGGGAACATTCGCTCCATCTCCGAGTCCGCCTCCATCATGGATCATGCACAAGGTGGCGGCACAGCAACTACGTTTTGACGTCAACAGCGCTAGTACGAACACAATGACCGTTGCTATCCACCGTGCTTGTCCTCCGTGCCAAGGCATCGTCATGTAGGTCCCCTCTCCCACACCGTCTTGTTCTTCCTTACCGACCTTGCCTCAAGGTCTTCTCGCTTTTTGTCCTTCTCTAGCCGATGGACGTCAAGCGTTGGGCTCTTAAGCAGCCCGGTACGCCATCCCCAACCCATCCATCCTCTGCGTGATGCACCCATTCTACGGCAACGTTCACCCACCAGCTCACCCTCCCCACTATCCGCCACCATTCATGAATGCGACCCATGCTGTTATACCGTACGGTCAATCTCCGGCACCCATCCCCGATGAAATAACCAAGAAGAGGTATGAAGAGAGCGACAAGAGGCTTCACGATGCCATGTCGCGCATTCACTTTCCAACTCCCGAGCATAAACAGGAATGCTCGACCCTTGTCAAACATCTCCGTCTTTGTCGCGTGAGCGTCCCAAATGTACTCGATTGACAGGGCCGGTCTGACGCTGGACAAGAATCTCTTCTTGCATACCTATGTGCATTTAGCTTCTTGTTGCGGGGGCAGGTATGTCTTTCCCTTTTTGTGGAGAGCAGGCGACTCACTCCGCAAACAAAAAGGTATCTGCATGTGTTGGTGGACAACGCCCGCACTTGGGCGAGATGGAGCTCTGTGGATCAACTCGTTCACCATTCCACGATCAAAGAACGACTGCGTGGCTTTTGGACAGAAGTAAGACGTAACGCGGTCGCCCTGTGGTGTTCGACTCACGTTCTCCCCAGCACACGTGCCACGATCACAAGTCCCTGCGGAAACAGAATTTCGAGATAAAAGACGATGAGAGCGACCTGCACTGTCTCCTTCTTTACTGTGCAAAAAAGAAGGAACTGTATGGACTGTGCAAAAAACCACCCATTCACGGACTGAAAGAATCCGAACAAATCATAGAGTTGCTTTGGCAGGTATGCGATCTCACGACAAGCATCATTCTGCTGACTGATCCGTCCGCAGTTCCTCGTGAAATCTCAGAAGAGCCATGACGTACATCGCCTACGTGCCTCCATCTACCGCATGGCAAGGAAGTCAGCGTATCTTCCGCATGCTCTGCAGATCGCACATCCCTCGATATCCCACAGGGAGCAATTTGCTCGTGGCGGGAATGGTATCGTGTCAAGGGCAATCATGAATGGCAACAACGACGTTGTTATCAAGAAAATTCTGTGTAGGGATTTGGCCGGCAGGAGGCACTGCCTCGAGGTCTGAATTTGTCGAGTGGTTTCATTGCAGACTAATTTTTAGATTACCAGATGTTCGCCAGCGAGGCAATCCTGTGGAAAACCTTGGATCACAAGAATATCGTTCCATTTTGGGGGGTCGTCATGGAAGACACATTCGACATGGGTCTAGTCTCGCCTTTCTACAAAAATGGCAACATCAGACAGTATCTATTGACATGCAAACCTCAGCAATTGCATACCATCGCACGGAAGCTAGCCAGGGGGCTTGCAAGAGGTTTGGAATATATACATTCCCATGACCCACCCATCATTCATGGGGATCTCAAGGGGGTAAGGAAATCTTGGATCAGCTACACCGTTATTTCTGACTGCCCACTAGGATAACGTGCTGGTTGATGATGGCGGAAACGCACGTCTTGGTGACTTTGGTCAATCTTACGCCTCAGATTCAGGCAAATACCTTGATTCGACGCGTGTTGGTCTTCCGGGCAACCCGGTGTATTGGATGGCACCAGAGCTCATGCTAGGAGACGATCGCGTCAAAGCCACGGACAAGTCCGATATGTATTCCTTCGGTTGTGTGGTATACGAGGTAAAACTCGGTTTTTCTTCAGTGACGGTTGATGTTCACCAAGATCAGATGGTGTCTGGCCAGATCCCCTTTTACGATCTCGGACGCAGAGATGTACTTAGCTATGTTTCCGAGCAAGGCGGGCACCCGATTAAACCGGGATCGATCAGCAGAGATGATCTGCTCTGGAAGGTAGCCATGTCATGTTGGGACTGGTATCCTGAGTCCCGACCCTCTGCGAAACGCCTTGTTTCCACACTCGGCTAAATTATTGTGTTTACGATTTTAACGTAACCATGGACTATCTCAAATTCATTTTCAAAGGGTATCGATTTACTCGAGTAAGGGCGCATGAAACAAGCATTAAAAGAAGAATCCAAGGTTTGTACAATAAATAGGAATAGGCCTGATATGTACGAAAATCCGTAACTAGATGGGGTAAACTCTCAAGCATTCTCCCGAAGTTATCAAAAGTGTTCGTAACTCGTAGGTCATATCTTTCGGGGCCATCATTCGATTGATATCTGTGGCTGAAGCGGGGTGCCGCCTAGGTATGCTGATTGCCGCTCAGTTTTTTGTCCTGGTGCCGTCGGCGAAAATGAGTATTGTTGACTCGCATTTATATCTGAGAAAGGGAGTGTAAAGAGAAGTTAATCACCCATTGTAAATGTGTCTAGAGCTTGCTGCCGAACAGGCTTATAGAACTGACCATGAGTCTTGGAGTCGTGTAAACCCTTGTCGAAGTCGTAGAAGCATTTGAGACCGACCAAGAAGGTGGTCAACAAAAGCAAGAATGCGACAATCGCTGTGGGCGCGTGAATTAGTACAAGATTGCCTGAAGGATGATAAGTCTACTGACTGAAGACAGTTAGGGTTGCACGTGTGGTGATATACTCCCCCCGAGAAAGTGGTTGATAAAAGCGAATTAGTTTATATACTACGATCGAAACAAGTTGAAATTTGAACGAACAAAGAGTTTCATAGAATCATGCGCTCACCGACTGTAGACGTAACAGGGGTAGGAGTTAGCTATCTAGCCGAGGACTGCGGTAGAAACAAGCCTACAATAAGTCATGCATGGTAACATCAATGCAAGTGCTATTGACATCATCCTCCAAACAGGTTAGTAAATGAAGCAGACGATCAAGCGAAAAGGTCATACCATTTGATTTCACGCCGAACCGCATACCCACAGCCTGCTATCAAGCTAAGAACTACGGGTATAGCAGCGATAGTGAGTCCAAACTCGGCAGAGCTGGCATCGAGTACGACGATGAGTAACTGACGATGCAGCATCAGTGCCGTATTAATATTGGCATGAATGCAAGAGCGGCACACCTGCATGGTGACACCAACGAAACAGAAAAAGTCGAATTTGAGGAGGCAGATGAAAATTTGATAAAACTGGTACATGGCTTTTGTGCAAACGTCAGTCGATAGAACAGATTAACGACATGAGAGCTACCAACACTTCAACTTGGGACTTGCCCCGACAACATGGAATATGACCCATCTAAAATCCAATCAATTTCTGGCACTCCGTTAAGAAATGACGACCTCACCCAAATTCTCCGTAAAGTTGTTTGATCCAGAAAATCAAGAAAAGCCACGTTGCAGCCACGATGCACGGAACGACTATGACAAAAGGTTCAACCTTGTCCCATAGCCATTCAGGAGTAGTGTCGCATTGCGGCAATTTGCACGGGATAAGTGCAGTCCTCGTCTCGTGTACTTGAAGAGCAGAGAAAACGACGAGAGCGCCTTGAAACACTAGAAGCTGTTGTCAGCAAACGAGACCTAAGGATCCAACGACAATAGCAGTACATATGATGCCTAGGAGTTGAATTATGTTTCTCATGCGCAAGGCATCGTAAGCCATGAAGAGCTCGAATAGCCTGAAAATGCATATGAGCAGGAGGCCGAGTTGAACTGGAACAGGGATTACTCGGCCAGAATGAAGAGAGCGAGATAGCAAGACAGGGTCTAGTGAAAAATTAGTAACTTGATTGAGAGCAGAGATACTCAAATCGCAGTACCTTGTAAGACCCCTGATCGAAAATATCACCAAGATATCCGTGTACCTGCGGAACACTACTTCTATCACCCGACATCCCGCCTGGAAGCATCACTCACGATTCCGAAGGTGGATGCAACCATAGCGATAACTGTTACAGCCTCTGAAAGACAATCAACACTTGAAGCTACGAAATTCAAATACTCTTCCACTCACGAACTATGACTATGATAGAAGTGAATGTGTGATCGTGATTCGTGCAGAAGTGGTGAAAATCCTAGACATACTTGTGATGATGAAAGCGCGTTGAGCTGTGGTGGCCATTAAAGGTTCTGCGGCCATACTGAACGGATGAAGCAAGCCTGATGGCTCGAGCCTTTACTGCTGTGGTGACGGACTTGAAACCGCGCTGCGGGACTTGGAGGCAAGTTGCAAAAGCTGCGACACAGACGAGTCGGCATCGGCGCTCGTCCGTGTGACTAATGTTATGCAGTGGCTGTGCTCAAACACAGGATATGTTGTCGTCGTACTGGCAGACAGTGGCAGTATGATGGTAGAGATGGATTCCCGCCGTTCTGATGTCTGGGCGAACCAATTGTCTAAGTACATCTTTCAAAATTCATCACCTCTCAATACACACTCTTTCACGGCTCTTGCGACCAATAGCTCTTCTCTCCACAAAGTCTCTATCTTCCCTGACATCAATCGAGCCCATCCGTCCTCTTGGCTGTTGCTCTGCAGAGAGTTAAATGCAGCGGATTTCTTAGCTCTCTCGGTGAGCATGTCGCACAGAAACACAACCGTCTTCCTCCAGGACTGTTCGTTCTCATGGGATATTTGGCGCCGTTTTCCCGCAACAACATCCCGCCATGTCTGAATGGATTCTTCGGCCACGGAACCTGTGGCCATGACAAACTGGTAGAGTCGCAACGCAATAATCAGCCGCCAAGACGGTTGAGCACTTTCTGGAGTGGAATGCAACATCCAATCCCTTTGGCAAAGTTGAAGCCACGATCGATCCTTGTACAAGAAGAGACTCACTGCCAATAACCTTCGGTGACGAGTATGTCCCGCACCGCCTCGACAAGTCGTACATCTGTGAAGACGTACTTCTCAGCCAAGTCCTGCACATCCACTTCTCCGCCGGGAAAAGGTCCATCTTGGGACAAGAGATTCACGAAACCATATTCCACGAACAATGTTTTGTTCGAGTGCGACCCGTAAGTCAAGAGAATCTCGTCGTTCTCCTCTATCTTGACATCGTCGGGAGAAATGAATTTCAGCCCGTCGCCAATCGCGTTCACGGGTGCAGAGTTCCAAATGTCAGATGTCGATGGGATAGGTGTCATGTGTGCTTGACCCGGTGTGTGGTTTGCAAAGTCGAGAATGGGACACAGGGTTAGATTGTCTGGATCTGATTTGGCGTGCTTCAGGCGGTAGTAGATGCACCGAGTGTTCACTGTGACATCAAGGAAGAATGGAAAGACTACCAGTATGCAAGGCAAGATTACCATTGAGCCAAGCCCAGAGAAAGTCCATAGCTCCACCAGGTGTTTCAGGACAGTTCGACACTTGATCTGTGAGCGCAATGGATGGCGTCGTTTTCTATTCTCGATGAAGTTGGATAGTGTGGTGGATGAGGAAGGACAGATGCTTACCAGGAATGCTTGTACCTTGCACCAATCGTCCGAAAATCGAGCGTGCAGGCGATGCAGTGCCACCAGCACACTCGGTGGCAGACTTTCCAGTAGGGACATCCGCAAGCCGTCCGCTTTGTCGAGCTTTGATAAGACAAGCCATGTGAGAGGGTGATTACCAAAGTCCCTAGGGAGTGTTGAGATATAAGGTCCGAAGAAAGGGTCGACGCTATCCTCGTCAGCCTTCGGACGCCAAATGAACAAATGCACAGAAAGCAACTGTATGGCAGACAATGTCGTGTCTACTCGCGCGTCGGGAGGATAGAGTCGTTTCAGCGTCATCTTGTTCATCAGGACCTTTGGCGGAATCGCAAAGAGAAGAGTCCCTGGCTGATCCGTGCAGTTCGTCGAGTCAGCGGTGGGACCAGGTCGCCACGAACTGCATGACATACCATGCAAGCGCTGCGTGCAAAGAGCCCATTGCCGGCTGTGTGTTTCGTTCAACTCTGGCGATGAACGACTGGTTGTTACTCAACCATGTGTCGTTTCTCTGCACTCGACGGGTATATTTTGTGCTCGAAATCCATAGCTCTCGAGCCAAGCCAGTAAGCTTTTCCATCTGCACTGGAGAAGCGAAGTCGGCGTGTCCATGGTGGTCTATGGCAGTGAGAACTCGCCGATAACCGGGACTTCACACATCTCACGCAGCGTCCCGTCAGTGCAGGCTCAGAACATTTATAACTTGTAGATCACATGGCCATGATGCTCAGACTCCCATCCGAGTGCTTCTGTCTATCCTTCTCTCAACATGTCCGTCTTTAACGCCTCTCACCTGCTCGGAAAGACCGTCCTCATCACTGGAGCGAGCTCTGGTATCGGCGAGGTGAGTCTCATTCAATGGACAAGTTCACATGCTCACCTTTCTACCAAGGCTACGGCCATCCTGTTCGCCAAGGTCTGTACCTTTTCTTTCTTTCTTGATAGTCGTGCCCATGCACACACACACCCGTTGAACAGGGCGGCGCCAATGTCATTCTCACCGCACGTCGACGGGAAGCTCTCCAAAACGTAGCAAAGCAATGTACTACCGCACACAAGGCGGCAGGCGTTCAGCAGGGAGGAAGATTCGTCTCTATTACTCTTGACGTCTCGGATAAAAGCCAGATCGCCTCGTTCTTGGACAAGGTCCCAGATGACATGCGTAGTATCGACGTTCTCGGTAGGCAGCACCATCGTCCCACGCTCCCATGCATCTCAGTACTTGTTGCTTTGCTAGTCAACAACGCAGGCTATGTCGTCGGTGTCGATCGCGTCGGCGATCTTTCGCTCGAAAACATGGAGAATATGTTTGCAACCAATGTCTTTGGACTCATTTCATTGACCCAATTACTCATCAAAGGTCCACTTTTGTTTGTACCTGTCAGGTTTATGTCTTCATAGGCTTTCAGACTTCAAAGCAAGGAAGACAGGTCATGTCATTAATCTGGGTTCCATTGCCGGAAGAGAACCTTACGCCGGGGGCAGTCTCTATTGTGCGACCAAACACGCAGTCAACGCATTCACCGGTGCATTGATGAGAGAGCTCGTCGACACCCCGATCAGGGTGACTGAGATCCAACCCGGTATGTTGTGTTACTCCGATTAGGTACTCGGCCAACCTGTTTGCAACAATCTAGGCATGGTCGAAACTGAATTCTCTGTCGTGCGCTTCAAAGGTGACAAGTCGGCAGCGGACAAGGTCTACGAGGGCCTACAACCATGTGAGTACCAAGAGCGTCACCCAACTGTCTGCTAACTTTTCACGAGTGGTTGCCGAAGACATCGCAGAAGAGATCGTCTGGGCAGCATCACGCCCACCTCACGTAAACCTTGCTGAAGTATTTGTTCTTCCAGTGAACCAAGCAACCGCCACTCTCAACTATAGGACTCCTAAGCTCTGAGGCGGCCGCTAGTCGTACTTAGAATTCACCCAGAATGAGATGTAACATGTAAAAATAAGGATACAGCAACGATATGATCAACGAAGATACGACCAGTAAACGCTAACTTTTGCTTTTCTTACTTTTCGACCTCGTCATCTTTGCGGGGGCAGGGATAGGCTCTGGCTCCATGTCGTTATCGTAAAGGTACTTCTTTACTATAACATGTTCTGCAGCAAGCTCAGGGAACGGTCGATTATCCATGTCAACAAGGTTTCCGAGGTGATCAAGAGGAAGATTCTAAAACGCCAAATTAGTCTCTGCCTAGATAGCCAAGCTACGATA
Source organism: Boletus tylopilopsis (assembly GCA_038093875.1). NCBI lineage: Eukaryota > Fungi > Basidiomycota > Agaricomycetes > Boletales > Boletaceae > Boletus > Boletus tylopilopsis. The sequence continues at coordinate 55,628 of JBBPTB010000017.1, read as the reverse complement.
CTTACCTTTGATGTGGGTGCCAAACAACCTCTCACGATGACACTCCTCGGTAGAGACTTTGGTTTGGCATTAACTTCATCAACATAAACGGCAGTCGATAACCCTCGATGCCACTTGACTTGTTTCGCTGGCTTGACCATTCCATCTAACCCCTCGAGTTTCAGCGGTTCAATGATGCGCTCAGGTCGCTCTGGAGTCTCGTAGTCTTCCTCGTCTCCAGGACCGCGACAATGTTTCTGCAGGAAGCCAGGATCACCTTCATCGTCACCCACACACCTACTGGCAGATGCACTGTCCTCTGGTTCGGTTTGCATTTCCTTGCCTTCGAAACTGCCATCGCTCATTCGAGCTCGCCTTTGAGCTCTTTCCTTTCTCCGCATATCCCTTTCGTCCCGCTGTTTCTGTAGAATCGTTCGTGCCTTGACCATTGGACTTTCTGGTCTTAGACCTTCCTTCCGAATAACTTCCGTCGCTAATATCGCTACAGTCTGCTGATTCTTCGTCGTGTGGGATGTCGTTAGCGCCTTCAGCGCGGTAGCGCTCATGCTCATGAAGCAATCAATTTCTGTGCGTGACTGGGGTCTGCGACGAGGTGGGGGAGGTCGCGTGGAGGTACTATTGCTGAATACGTCAGGCACGTATTGCTGCTGTGCTGGCTTGCGAGTACGAGAGGTCCTGCGAGGGCGGCTAGAGGGTTCGTTATCGGCATCCTGGTGTAGTGAGAAATGTTGCTGTGTGCTAGGTTCTACCACGGAGACGTCAACATCTGTCCGTGGGGTATCTGGCGTTTCGCCTTTAGGACCCGCGTGCGGGCGAGTGGTAGAAAGTAGGTTTTCATCAGTGGACTCTTCGTCCGACGACGATGAAAGTTCTGAAAGTGGGGACGGAGGGGGCGATGTGGAATCCGACAACTCTGTTCGGGAAATATTTGGCTTTGCTGGTGCGTATCGCGCCGATAACATCCCATCTACTACCCTTCGGAACTTGAATGGTTGGGCGACCTTGGGCGACCTTGGCTCCAGAGGTACCTGGACTTGAGAGGGGGTTTTCGCAGGTTTTGGAGCGTACTTATCGTTAAGAATTCCTGGCACAACCTGGCGTAACATGACGGGATGGGAGTTAGTAGGGGTTGTTGTCTCTGTGCCCCGCTTTCGCTTGAGCGATCCCACCGGTTGGGTGGAAAGCACTTCCGCGTTGCTATTCCCAACTCCGCTGTCCTTGCAAACAAGTCGAAATGGCGGAGCTCTCTGCGAAGAGATATTACTGGACAGGAATCTGAAAAGGTGAAGGGAATACTCACAGAAGCACGGGTATTGTCACCAGTCGCTGTACCTACGACTGTCTTTCCGTTTTTCGGAGGTCTTGCATATGGCTTGTTGCCGATTCGCGGAATACGACTGCTGGTGGATGGCTGTCTCAATTGGGACACCGTCTTGCCCTGTGTCACTTTCCCCTGCATAACATCAGTCTCGGAGCTTTCGTTCTCTGCATCTTCGGGCTCTTCAGGGATGGCCGGCGGCAAATCCGATTTCTGGCCCGAGGCAAGAGGGAAGGGGAGTTTGGAACCAGCTCTCGGGAGGATGGGGAGCATCGGAAAAAGGGACTCTTTAATCTTTCCATGACTATCAGGCTTTGAAATCATTGCGCAGGGCTCGACAGATCGGCTGCGGGCAACGTTGCTTGCAGAAGGGCGCGGCTCCACGGATACACTCCTCGTACGGAGAATAAGTCGCGCGGGAGAGCTCTGCGATTGATACCCCTTTGTTGGGGAAGTTGCAAAGTCTGTCATAGCTATTCGTTTCGCTGGGCTGCGAGATGGGTCATCCAGAGCCGGACGCGTAAATACTGGAGCTCGTATGGTCTGAAAGTGTCCCAGGTGAGACTGTTCTGACTCTGTTGGCTGCGTTCTCCTCTGCAGCGAAGAAACTCCACGTGCCAGAGCAGTTTGCATAGGCACTCTTTTTGCAGGAGTACGATGGAGGTCGTCGACTTGAAGCGAAAACTGTGCAGGGGAATTCAATTTCCGAGCGCTGCCGGGTCGCATCGGTGTAGGAGCAATGACTGGTCGCTGGACGGATGTCCGAGAAAAATCAGGACGCGGTACAGCACGTATTGGCGTCCGGGGAAGTGGCATTGGTGGTGGTTTTACGGGGATGGACTTCGCGGGTAATACCATTTGCTCGATAGATGGAGTTGACTCTGAGGACAGACACAGCCCAGCGAGCACACTGGTAGATTGAGGCGAAAGAGAATCCAGTCTCTGTGGCACGCTGGTATCTACTTCCTTTGTGCTTTTTGCTCGGTGCTCGCTTTCCTGCTCGCCCTTCGGGAGGGGCCGACTATTCTTGCCCTCCATTTCGTTTCCATCGCTATCTGGGCCGCCAGGGATCATCGACCCGGTGCCTGGTGAAGGCATGTTTGATGACCTAAATGACAGAGTCTTTGCGTTGGGTAAGAGGGGTGAGGATTTGACGAAGCTCTGCAGTTGTTCAGAACAGAGCGGAGACTCCCGCAGACAGTCGTCCGAGACTGAAGGTATGGGAGGCTTTGATGAAGAAATAACAGCCTGCATTGAAGGCAAACTGCGAACCATGGATTCACCGGAACTAGTAATGGCCATCTATCCATAGGGTGGGAAAGGTCAGCTACATCATCATCTACAAGGTCGGTAGGCTCACATACATGCAGTGACGAGTGTGGATTTGGATCGTTGAATGTACATTGGATAGTTGATAAATGAATCGTGTCAGTGGATGCCGGATCCACGTGCGGGGTACTCTTCGTTGGCGCAGATGTAGTACTAATAAATGGTGAAGATGACTCGGGTGAGATAGAACCAGCTGGGGGAGTGGTGTCAGGCTCTGTTATATCAGATTGGACACCCAGAGTTTGGTGACTACGTGAAGGCTCGAATACGGGGTCCGAGGACTGGTTCAAGCGCTCCAAAAGGTTTATAGGACGGAATGGGCTCAGAGGTACAGATATGCTGGACAGCGGGAATTGACCATCTTTCCCAGGCACATAGCTGATTCCGGGGTGTGCAAGGTCCTGCGGGGGAGGCGAGGGGTTGTCGTGCGCTCGTATGATCTTGCTCGCAAGCACCGTGGAAGGTTCTGTTCGTGAACGATGATCAGAGAAGCGTGCTTGGGTAGGTTTGTGCTTACCGTCTAGAAAAAGGTCATCGTTGTCGGGTGTTTCGTCACGAGAGAGGTGAAGAGCAACATCGTTGACACTCTCGGACTCGTCGTCGCTGCTATCATCCTGAGACTCGACAGGTGGCTGCGGTGGCAGAAGACAAGACAGACGCGGTGATCGACAGACGGAAGAACCGAATGCGTCCGCTTTTCTGATTCGCGGTTCCGCGACGACCACAACAGGGAGCATGTCTGGGGACTGGGACGAGCCATGGGACGCGTTGACGGCGGGTGGTGGTGGTGGTGGTATCGGGTTGGCGGCGTCCATGTCGCGGTGGCCGAGGCTGTGTGGAGTGTGATCGAGCAGATGGACGAAGAGTCCAAAACCGCGTCGGATGCACGTGACTAAGTAATGCTGAATACATTTTCGAGTACTAGTGATAAAGTACAATCCAAAGTCTATCTTGCAACAAGAAACGCAAGTCCATCTGTGCACACTCAGCGGGCTCGAGAAATACGAGTTTTCACTTATTGAATGGTGCCGTCAAGGCAGCACTTTACAGCGCAGATGGTTTCCGCGGGGAAGACGGTGTGGAATTTGTCGGGACAAGCTGTGGAGGATTACGTTCTGTCGTTGATCTCAGCTGATAGCAATCTCAATCAGCTGCATCTTGTTCCAGCCGATACAAACCGACCTGCATATTTTCTTGTGCTAGTAGCTCAATCGCCCTCGTCTGCCTGTCCATCTGCATTTTCATGTCCTCAAGCACAGTCCTCAAGCTTGTCCCGAGGTTGCCTTCCTGTGTCGGTACCAGTGACATGGAAGAAGAACCTCGATGGTGACGCGCCTCCCCAGTTGACGCGTTTACCGTTGGCCCGCCATTAAGGGAGATCGCACTTCGCTCCGACACAGCAACCCGATCCGCGGGCGGCTCTCTCCAACCATCTGGCCGTTGACGAGGGCCAGCCGTACCATCGTGTGGGCCGTCACCGAGAAATTTCTGCGACCGTGCTATGGCTCGAAGTGCATTGTCTCTCTCCTTACCCAGAACAGACATCGCCTGCTCCAAGCGCGAGTCAATAAACTTGGATATATCGTTTTCCAGCATGGAGAAGAGCGTCTTCCAAAGTGATTCCAACTCCTGTACGTGGTTCTCCAATCGCTCCCGAGTTCGAGTGTGACCCGTTATGACTGTAGCAAGCGCGGGGGTCACCGCCATCGCGGCGTCTGGGACAACTCTCGAAAGCTCCGAGGAGAGGCCAGTGAAGGCTTTTAGTTTGTCTTCCTCTCGATCCAGGAAGCAAGTGTCCTGGACTATTTCGCAGCATAATCTGGTCGACAGATAAGTTATCTTCACGGAAGATATGAGACAATGATGGCCAACTTTGCGAGACGATGGAAAGTATCCGAGACTTTCGTCGTTGTTTCGGGGTGGCGTCCAGAGATATATGGGACTGAATGAGCAGTTTTGTCTGTCTCGGCTGGGTATCGCGTGTTGTTGTATCCACCCGCGGGGGCAGATGCATACATGGACTGGCGACGAGTCAGATTCGATCGCGCGCATGACCCGTTGGATAACTGACCCTTTCAGACAACCTGGGTCGCTGATTTGGGTATGGGTCGCCTTCGTCAATCGTTCTTTTCAAGGAATAACTTTGTTCGAAAGGGCCATTGCGCTCTCGGGGATAAACCCAGGAATCTGAATCACGCCTACGATCACCAGTCCGGACGGGCCAGTCTCGATGGTCGTGCTCTCGAGAAGTATCTTTTTGCTTGCGCTTGAATAAATCCGTCTGTGGTATCAATGGCGAGGAACGCTGACGTGGCGGAGGGCTGCCTGGGGATAACTGAAGCTTATTCTTCCCTTTTGATCTCGCTGACTCGCGATTCTCCGGGGAGGGGGTACCGTCGTTCCTACGCTTTAGTTTTGCCCACTGATGATCGTTTGGATGGATGAACCTAGAAGCACGATAAGCCCAAGGTGAATGCAATGGCGGGTAGTCAATGAATGAGTTACGCGCCGACACTTGTTGCCCTGTAAGCAGTATGGTTTGATTGGGATGCCTGCCTCGTCAAAGTGCTTGTTTACGGGCTGATCAGACGGATAAACGACTGGCAAAGTGGGGCACGTACGCGACAACGCTGGGTCTTGTACAAGGACATGATGATGGTTCGTGGCGGGTGACCGTGACCCGTGACTTGACTGGATATCGTCATGATCAGTCTGTCTAGCTGAGACAAAATAAACAACAAGTCCCGGTTCTTCATGGACGTCCTCCAGCATCGCTCAATTCAAGTTAGGTATCCTCCCACTCCCGCTCTCGTCCAGACAAGCGGAAAGGAATCCATCTCCATTCAAGAACTCGTGGAGAAACGATGTCCCTCCCTGTTTTCCCAGTTTCGTCCCGCTTGGTGGCTTTCGAGGTCTCGTAGTCCGGCCCTTGCTTAAAACATGAAACTGATCTTCCATCAGTGGTCACATGCAGACCCTCTATTCCGTCGTCGGTGATTTTTCACGTCGGGACAAGGTTGTCTACAAGAGGTAAGCACATTCTTTCATATTCCGTTCAGGTCTCAAACCAGCCATTTAGGACCTTTCTTCGTTTAAAGGATGGTGGAACACTGTCAGTCCTCGAGTGTTAATACCGTTGTACACGCATGATAAAAGTCACAGGGGGCTCGACTTCACTCCAGTGGATGGTAGCGACTTGCCGCCTAACACACCCATTGTGGTGGTCATGCATGGATTGACCGGCGGTATGATATCTTTTGTAGCATATGTGACCCGATCATTTGACGTTCTGCAAGGCTCGTACGAATCCTACGTCAGAGCTATACTGGCACCCGCTTGTCGAGCGGTCTCACAGGGCGGACTTGGCTATCGTGCGGTGGTTGTTAATTTCCGCGGATGTGCGTGGTACCGTGATCGACTGGCAAAAATGTGGTAACAAAACTGTCCGCTCCAGGTGCTGCTGTGCCCATCACGAGTCCCCAGCTTTACTCTGCGGGACATACGGACGACATCCGTCAGGCTGTGTTCCATATAACCAATCAATTCCCGGATGCCCCCTTACTGGGACTTTCCTTTTCCCTCGGAGCAAACGTGATGACTCGTTACATTGCCGAGGAAGGGGAGCATTGCCGCTTTCAGTCCGCATGCGTTCTAGGTTGCGTAGGTTCCCTCCCTGCTTCTTGCGAGGTGAAATTAACCTGCTTCATCATCCAGCCGTGGAATTTGACAGCGAATGTCCGCAAGTAAGCATTTGCCTTGACTTTTGATCCGACGTTCGCTTAGTCGCCACCAGGCTCGACTCTACATACATCGGACGCTACGTGTACTCCAGGGGAATGGGTCAAAATCTCGTCAATATCCTCAAGAAGCATACTTCCACCCTGACCCGCGATCCCAATCATCCTGTCGCTGAAGCCGCCACTCTGGCCCATGCCTTGAGTTGGCCCTCCATCGACACGTTTGATCACGTCTTCACCAGGATTGCAGGCGGGTCCTCGCCTCCTTGGCCTTTTGCATCTGCACTCGACTATTACGAATATGCCTCCAGTCACAAAGTGCTCGGAAACGTTCGGATACCCTTTCTCTCCATCAATGCTGCAGATGATCCAGTCGTTCAAGAAGTCCCAGTGGACATGATAGAGAATGACTGGGTCGTGATGGTCGTAACTCGTAACGGTGGTCACCTCGGGTGGTTTGAATCGGACGACGGTTGGGGTCAGGTACGGCGCTGGGTATGTGCGCCAGTGATCGAGTGGCTGCGTGCTACGGCGGATGACGTTCGCCAAGCTAGACGAAACCCTAAGAAATTTCAGGATGTGGATGGATTCTTGACAGAAGTGGGGTCAGAAAATTTGGGCTGCAAGGTTGTTGGTGAGGAACATATCGTTGACAGCACCCAGGTGGAAGCTGGCATGATAGCAGGCCTATAGATCTCGATGAACAAATTTAGACTAGCAATACAATGCATGATTCCCGTGCCATTTGCCCATCATAGCGATACAAACGCATTAATCACTGTCGCTAAAGTGCACGCGATCTTCCTCGTCTTCTTCTACGACGTGAGCGCGGTCGTACTGACTAAAGTCAACCGAAACGGTCCCCTCTTCCATGAGACTATCATCTTCATGCTCAAGGTTCTTGTTTCTTTCAAACAATTGACGGCCTGTTGATATCGCCCGTCAGATTGCAGGAAGGTGATTAAGAGATTGCAGACCAGTCCAACGAGTCCCGATTCTCTTGATTTCTTCCCTCTCTTTTGGGGTGAGGCCACGTAACTTCTCTTCCTCATCCCGGAGTATCTTCTGCGCCATTTCCTTATCAAAGTTAGCCTTCCAGGCCTTGAAAGACTCGACCATGACCGGGGTTCCACGGGTGCGCGCCTCCTCTGCCTGATATGGTGGGTCTAAGATTCTGTGGTCATAGCCCAGAAAGGACCTCACTTCAATTGCGAGGCGTTCTCTTTCACGCTCCTCTGCGATGCGCGCCTTCACTCGATTCTCCACCACACCTGATAGTCTTTCCCTGAGATGGGATACCAACGTAAACGTCATCGCCATGCCCTTGTTCTCCTCGCCCTGCAGCATATTCAGATACTCGATCTTTGGAACAAGAACCGCGACACACCACACCCAGAAGATCATCCAAGAGTGAATTATTCTCTAATTCACTTATCTCGCCGTCAACAGCTTCCAGCCGTAGTTCAGGCAGTGCATCGGGGTAGTCATCAGTGTAATTGGCAGTCAATTTTAGTCTGACTTGCTTCCACACCCTAATATGAATTTGGTTTTGGACAGAAGCATTTCCCAGCTGACTCACAGGGCTCTGCGGCATCTACAACGGTGTCTGGTTCGACATCGATCTCGATCTGTCTGTCCGATATGACTTTACATGAGTGTTGAGAGAACGAACTGAATGAAACGATCGAGCACAAACTTGATAGCTCTGAGGGGTATATGGCCTCGAGAACCTAATTCTCAGTGAGTATTGGTGGAGCGGGCACATGGAGAACTTTACAACCTCGAACTCCTCTCGCAGGACATCAGAAGCCATGGTGGTTCATCCGATACCCGACCAGTGGTTCCGATGTCAGATTACTGCATTTGGTTCTAGACACTTTCAAAGTTGCTCGCGATGTCCTGGGCCGTCGTGCGACATGTCATTCCTTCACTACACGGAAGTCGTACAATGTTGAGCTCTGCAACATTGTTGAGCGGCGCTCGGTATACCTCCCGGCCTTCACCTACACCACCGAACCCAGGTGCTTTCGATTTGAACGACATGTTCATGAAAGCATTGGATTTCAAGGGAACACTCTCAGAGAGCAAATCACCCGCCGACATATGGGTTAACAAAAGCGACAACCTGAAGCTCTCGCCACCTCCGGACACATGGACAGGTATGTTCGTCAAACCCTGGATTGCCCAATCACGAACGTTTTGACACAGGCAGACGACTCGCTGTTCGGAATGGAGATTTGCAGGGTGCTTTTCAACAACTCAATTCGCGGTTACGACAGAACCGTGTAGCCAGAGAGATCGCCTTGACGGTTCGGCATGAAAAGAAAGGCGACAAGAGGGCACGTCTTCGCAGCGAAAGGTGGAGGAAACGTTTTGCCGACGCGGCATGTACAGACTCACTACCTTCTTGACCGTTTGTGCTAACCACCTCGTTCCCATAGGTCAGGAAGAAGGTGCAATTGGTCAGCACGATACGTCGACGGGGTGGCTGAGCGAAGCCGTCCAAGCTTTCTCGTCCGCGAGTTGATGGTGACGACGGTCACCTTCAGCCCCGTTCGGAGCTTCAAAGCTTCAAGCAGAATATTAGGACACGGATCTGCGCCGCAAGTTCGCATATGGCTTAGAACAAATTCATAACCCTTCATTGTGCTCGGCTACCTTTGATGATACAGTGGCCGCCACCGCGAAATGACGGGACCATCTGTTGTGAACGCGGCAAGACCCCATAAAGGTGTGAAATGCTTTCAGGGCCCCGACTTGTGGGGTTTGTCCGCGACAACTGCCCAAGAGCCGAAGACCCTTGTACGGATGGTTTCATTCAACTTCAAAATCCCTTATCACCTGCAGCTAGGCGACGCTTGACTGTGGTGATGGTTTCCAATTCGTGACTGACCTCGTGCCATTCAACTACTGATGGCGGCCAACATCAAGCCAACAAAATTCCGGCGCTCAGACAGGCAGTCTGGTAGCTAGTTTGGACGAATCCATCAGTCGTATCAGCGGCATCGAGAGTGAGCAAGGTGAATGGACCGATTCAATATCTCACTGCTGACCCCCGAATTTGTTCACCCGTACCCTCTTGCCTCGTGTATACCACGATGGATTGATAAATAATGTTCTTCCCTGCGATGCAGTGCTGCATGGCGTCGGAGATAAATTATATTGCACCTCGCGGAAGGGCAAGAACGGCCAAGGTTCACCTCGTTTGTCCGCCGAGGTAAAAGAAATCCACGATATGAGAAAGTGGACGCGGACGCTGGCAGTAAAAGGTGGTTATGCTTTCACTCCCCATTAGAGACGGGATCTGTAGACTTCATATTTGCCATGTGGCACCCGCTGTAGATGCCATCAATGACTGGAGGGAAGTCGCAAATTGGTTCGTGCAACGTATTATCATTCGTGTCCTGGCCTAAATCTGAATCTGCGGTATATCTGCTTTGCCTCGCCGGGTCTGTCAGTGTGACCGGTGACCGTAGGAAATGAGGTTTCCGTGCGCGTTTGTGACACAACTAACCACGGCCCATCCACATAAAATCCATCGATCATGAGGGTAGTATGCTCACTAGAGACAACTTAAAAGCACCCTCGGGCTTGGATCAAGCACAAGTTCCCTCCGACCCAGTTTTTCACTTCTCAAAATGTGTCATAACGTGCGCGGCATCCACCAAACGACGACTAGCACTCATAACCATTCCGCTCCAGATAATTGACGGCCGCTACCACACCCCATGCGGACATTTTATATCCATGTCGACACGACTACAGGACTGCCTGAGAGTTAATTGTCTCTTCAGCAGAAGACATGCGCATCCCGTTGGTGAGCAAGTAATATCAAGTGGCTCGAGTGAGGGATGCTAACCTAAGCCTAAGGATGCAAATCCCAGTCATGTATTAGATTGATGGCGTTGCCAGTCAGAAACCCTATCCGGGTTAGTCCTACTGTGTGTTCAAATTGCCAAATTGGTGGGCCGATTCCAGTGGGAGCTATGGGGTCATATCTGTGAACAGTTGCGGCAGCGCTGGCGTTCGCCGATGAGGTCAAGTTAGTAGTTAATACAGACATACCTTATAATCAACATAATGGAGAGTCGTGAGATCAATGGCATTGTCTTCGAATTTCATTTCCCTGCTGATTCTTTAGTAGAAACATGCGTCTACAGTGGAAACCCAAAGCGAGTGTGTGATGTCTTTGTTTTTCAAGTCGTTGGTCACTTTGTTGTCCTCTATTTAGTCACTCTTGTAGTCCTTCATCTCATCCTACAGAGAGGACTACAGAGAGTTTCTATGGAGACACTGGCTGGCCAGCTATATGGTATAGTATATTATGACAGTCCCTGTTTTGGTTCCCCGCAGTCTACCTCGTCCCACCCTACATGGCGTTCAGGGCATCGGACAACCTACAATCTTATGTTCGGGGAGCGAAGCTTCCGGTCATGGCTTATCGTTCCCCTCGAGGTGAACCTGGGTCATGTCATCTCTCTCTGAACGTTCGCCCAGAGCGATACCGCAAATTAAGACTCGTACATACAATTAACGCTAAGCCCTTTAGGGATGTTGTTTCGGACTGTCGGTGAACACCTACAGGCTTGCGCTTGCGTAGCTAACGTTGTGCTTAGGGGTGGAAGAATTCGTACCATGCAAATCGTTAGGCGTGAACGACGAAGATGAACACACCGGGGAACGCTTGACCATTCCTTGTGAACCATTCTTCTCTATAGTGCCTTTGCCACTGGCGCGTGCCGAAGATATTGAACGGTAAGTCTAACTAGCTGCTTACCACGATCGTTTCTGAACAGGTTTCACAGTGTATTCGTATGGGTCGACATGTTTCCGTTGGAAAGCACTCGCCGCATATTGAATCTTCTGTACGCGGATTCAGATTCATGGAAGTTCGTTCCCTGCGAGGAGCAACCATTTTTGAAGACCTTGACGTGGTCGTGCACTAAAAGCGATCAAGGCAAAACGATATTTGTAGATCATGCGTTATGTTTATTCCTGATACCACCTTGGGTACTATCCATCAAGGACCTGCAAGATTTTACTCGAGGGCAGTCTGTATGTAACCACACGAGTCGGGACATTGTCGAGGGAATTGACGAGTCTCAGTTTCCCGATCGTGCTGCACCAGATTCGTCGAGAGAGAGCACACTTTGTGGCATGGAATCATTGTGGAGCAAGGTTTTTGCTTACAACACATCGCCAAGACAGTACTAACCATACCGCAAGGTCTGGGACACGTGCATATGCAGAGATTGTCCATGGTTCATCGTCACCACCTACACACACTGGGTGTTTGGAGCCTTCTCTACTGGTGAGTGTTTTCAGAACATTGGTGAGCTATCTCGCCAACATTGCGCCTAAGGTTGGACCGCTTCATTCGTATCCCCTCTCTACGCATTTGACTCTGCTATGCCGACTGTCTTGGAGGTCATCGTCTTCTGGTTGATATCTGCTATGGGTTATCCCGGTGGCTTCGTAGTCCCTACGGTCTCCCATGAATCGGTGCATCACAGACGACTCTTGGTTGCAACGCCGCGCGACATTTCCCGCGACGATCCCGCCGAAGCATTGGCTGTTTTGGCTATTTGACCGGGATGCTAGATTTATTCAATGCTTGGTCTAATGTAGATAGGGTAAGAAGGCAAGATACATCTACTTGTCACCTATCTGATTGAGATACCAAGAGCCAAGCAATGGAGTGTTTATCATGTACTTCTCCAAACGCTCGTTGGCGCAACGAGTTCGTCTGATTTGGTTGTCAATGAGGATTCAAGATGAGCCCTATCATAGAGTATATATGCCCAAAGAAGTGTTGAGACGTAAGTATGCTTAACCGGCCAAACTGACTTCGCGACGCAGCAAAATTCAAACTCGAGATGCATTACCTGTCTCGAAGTCAACTATTTACAGCTTTTCGTTAACACTGCAGGTATGGGCACTGCAGGAACTGTTTCGTGTACCAAGGAGGTATACTGCATGTTTTGCGTCAACTCAGGTGAGATCAAGCCGCGAGGCTGTATTTGATGTATCCATCATCGTTTTCATGTGGGCCTGGGAGGGTGTCGCTGATGGAGACGTATTCCCATCGAATGACTCGGGCGTCAAACTGTTGTTTACTATCACAGGCATGGCAAGCAACAGCTGCGAGAACGGTTCATATAATTTCGCCCGCGAAGAATGAGTTGGAGGAGTGACCTGGGGCAGATCAGAGAGAAAATCAGAGGATCGTCAGCACAACTGACCGACGTGAGTGAAGAAACATGTAGAATAGTCTGGGGGTCTTGAGCAGAATAAAATTCTAGCATGATACTGAGAGCATCTAGATGTGGATATGAATATACCGGGTGAAATCAGAGTATGGTATACAGACCGGAGAGATCCTGTAACTCTGACTCGGAAAACCCGAAAAAATCAATGGCGAAACGAGATGCATCTGGTGAGCTGGGTTTATGTGACGGGGGCGTCGGAAGCGAGGCAGATGGCGGAGATGCTGATATCCGCGCGTCTAGCGAGGGGGAATGAGGTCCTTCAGCCACACGCTGCGCTAAAATAAAGCACGCGGCTGCGATGATACGAGGAAGGAAGAAAATGCAGAGTGGGGTACGATATCTGCTGGTGTGCAGGGCAGTAAACTTATGATCGATGAGAAGAAACATACGAATCATGGGCCAGGCTCCATGCATAATCTTGAACACGAGTACCCGCTTGCTGCGTATCAAAGAGGTCTACTAGAACGACATGGGGGCTGGTGGTCACGAAATCGAAACAGAGTGCTTCCAGAAGCGCTTCTTCGGTGAGAAGAATTGCTGTCTGCTGCTGTTCAACCTCCTATGAAGTATATGAGGAGAATTGAGCAGCTTGGACGGAGAGACATGCTTGCCACACTCTCTGCTGGTATATGTGACACATCCGTTCCTGTTATCTTGGACTGACACACTCTTGCGACGTCACGCAGCTTTCTGCCACATTCCTCGGTCTTGGTCGCCAAAAATATGCAGGCAGCGGAAACGTCCTGTTGGAATGTCGGTATGAATACGGGAGGGATGGGTAAGAAGGGTGGCTACTTGTCTGTGGTAATCTTCCATGGAAAATCTCATGAAAAACCGATGGAACCAAGTTGCTGCGGTAAACATTGCGGAAGAAGGCCTGTTGGATGTGCAGTGCGAGGAGCGGTGAGATTGGAGAGCAAAAGAATGCAACGAGGACTGCTAACAGTCCGAGGGAAGAACCCAACCGAAACAAGAACTCGACGCCCCTAGCACGATCGTACAGTTCTTTTCCGACGGAATATCCGGAAGTAGCTACGCTTGGAGTGTGTCTGAGTGCATCGATAGGGAACAACCACTGCGGAGGGACGGAATATTCGTTGGGAGGAGCTACCATGATGGCGAGCAGGCGTCACAAACCTAATGATCACGTAATCCATAGTCTCCCTAGGAACAACTACTCGCAAGCTAATTGGTTATCCACGCGTCTTTTCTTGGCCATGTCAACCCAGTTTCCCGTCCGGTGGTGAGAGTCGCGACAACCGCCAGCTCAAACCGAAGCTTGCTCATGTTATATAACTTAGACCCGCGGATCTGATCTTTCCGCTTTGATACGTGCCTCGTGCACTCCCAGCAACGAGTATCGCATCGCGCGCTTCACGCTTGCACCTCCGACAACGAGGACCTAAAGCGCGCCAGCGAGCAACATTTCATGCGGTCCAACCGTCATTTGCTGTATTTTTTCATCACGTTCCACGATGTGTGTTTTGACACGAATGAAGCCGCCACCTGACTAATTTGCCAATCGGCATAGGGTAGCGGTTCTCGGTGCTGGACACCGCATCTAGTTGCTCCGTGCATTCGTGGAGGTAAGTTTTACGAAATCATTACGACACAATGGCATATTCGCAAGCCGACTCTTCTCGCTCGTTCACATCCCTCCTCACTTTCTCCCATTCTTTCCAGCTTGGTCGGCAATTCCTTTTGGTGTCCCTGCATCTTATCTTCTCGCTTCCTGGTATAGTACGAGAGGAAATTTCTCTTGCTTTTCAATCTAGGCACAAAACTTGTGTCCACCTCAACCGCAGTTGAGATCGTCTCAACTGACTGTGTCATGCTACCTCATCACTACCGCCGATCTATGACCTTAACCTCTTCCCCGCTCTTCACAGAGTGGACAAAAGGTGTCTATCTGGGGATCTGTATGCCACCCATCTACTGTTAGTGTTTATGACGCTGTGTCAAATTTGGCCCCATACTCACAGTACTGCTCTGGAAATTGACGGCTAGTGGTACAGTTAGCTTGTCGTCTAATACTGTCGCATCAAAACCTCACTATTGCCAGCACGTTTCGATGCATGTAGGAGGAAGACAGGTGCTTGGATGAGTCGAGCTGAACTTGCAGTACCGATTGTCGCATTGAATCTGGTAACGATGAGCAACAGTCATGCTGAATGACCATGGCAAACCATTTCGTCAGGCTGTATGGTGTATTCGTCAAGACACTCGAGACGAGTGGAAGGAAACTATAGGCGAACCAGGTCGTAGACGTGTTCGCATTTCTTGTAGGTATTCTGTACTCTGTGCCAAGTGTGTGTCAGCAGGGACTCAAAGGTCCATCAGGTGCGTACTATCAGACCTTCTCCAGTGGCACATGTTTCGTGGAATCGTCAGCAAGGGATTTCTTGGGGGTGAGGGACCACCCAAATCCCAGACGCTTTTTAAATAAATGCGGGGAAAGGGCCAAAAAAAAAAAATCAAGACAGGTCAGATCGTCACGATATTGCTGTGCGTCACCGATTCGCATTGGTCCGTTCATTATACTTGCATCACCGAACTCAGCCGGTAGCATTAATGTGACAGCACGGTGCACGAGGAACCCGTTCGGTGCTCCTCGGGCAGTGCTATTTTCACCAGTCTGTGGACGGACGGAACGTTCTGTATTGTACATTTGAGGTAGCGAGAACTAAAGTACTAAATGCCTAGTTGGGGGTTCGTCAAAAAGTTAAAACCAAAAGAGCTGAAACAGTCTGGTCCCGACGTGAATGCTTGAATGCTTTCCAGCGAGGCGAAATGATCTGGTCGTATTACCCTAGATGTTGTTCACAATTTATCGCCGGAGACGAACGTACCATATCGATACTCCTGCAGTAGGATCATACATATCGAATGCAACTTGAATGGGACTAGTAATGCAGTCCTTTGCTGCGGCAAACCTCGAGGTAGCTCCATGACCTGGAATCTGTGGCAGCAAATCGCTTGGCTTATTCGCACCGATTTCGCGGTTAATCTCGAAAATCTCAGTTTTTGAAAATACACTGTTTATGAAGTTTGATCAGTTTGATGAGCCAAAGTCCTGGGTTCTATAAGTTCTCTGAAATTGCCCGCAGGAAGCTGCGTGGTCAAGTAAACGAGACGTTGCTAGACGATGAGTGGCTTTCCATTACCTGTCTTAAATTAACATCCGTTGGCGAGTAGAAAACTCATAAATATATGCATAGCGGGTCTCCAATCGAGAAAAGTTATCATATACTTGATTGCATGAACAGAAGAGTCTAAGGGACCACAATGGAATGCGGTCATCCCGCAAACATTCCAACAAGGTACTGACTGACGCCTTCGGGAGTCAGGCTACCGACGTCAGAGAATACGAGCGTGATGAGATCAGGTCTACGTGGGGTCAGAAGGCACCACGTGTTGGGGAAATTGATTGTTACCTTGTGTAATCTACATCCGGATGGCATGCAATCTGCTCATGCGTCATTGTCCTTGACAGTTCATGGGTCAATTTATTTTCATTATTCGTCTCGATAGACGAGATCTTGCTTTGAGAAGAATGGGTTGAGGAAGCAGACGACAAGGGAAATGCAAGGATGTTGGGATTGTGGGTTGGAAGATCGTACTGCGATAACGGAAATAGTCGATGAAACTTGTAGCTTAAGCAGCAAGATAACGGTGGCGTCAACACGAGTCATATGAGTGGGAATGACGGCACTAACCTCTCTGCAAGGGCATAAAACGGAATATTGGCAGCTTTCGCGATGATGGCTATTTGATTGCTGCCGACAGCATTGATCAAGCCGCCACTTTCAACTACGGCTTCCGAGCCAACTAGAACGAAATCGACTTTATCCATAACATATGATACTGCCGAGTCGAGGACGATCGTGCAAGGGATTCCGGCTGCAGTCAGTTCATCAAAGGTTTGGAGACTGAGAGGTCGTGTGAGCGAGTTGTAAATAATGAAGCCGAGATTGTAGGGAAAGATCTAACCCGAGGCCACGAGGTCTGGCTTCTGTGACGTAGACAGAAATCCGCTTCTTCTCGTGTGCACGGAGGAGGGTTTTCATGACTACTCTAGAATAGGAATGAGTGAGAATCTCGGGGTAGATGTGAGTGCAAGGGAGGCGATGAAACACGCGGAACCCTCACGATCGAGTCATCCTTGATGAATCCGAGGGCAAGCTCAGCTATTTTTTGGCGATAAGTAAGGGCTTCTGTGGCGTATTTCCTGCCTTGCTTGACGAGTTCTGTCTTGAGATTGGAGAAACTCTATAACGGAGGTGTAGAGTTGTTGAATTCGAAGCGGGTCCACTCACATCGGAGTCGTGTGGAAATAGAGTGACGAAGGCGATGAAAAGCTCGCAACCGGCATTGAGGCTGATGGGATTGGGTGAACGTTGGCCGAGGACACTGGCACCATCATTGAGTGCTTTTACAAGCTCAAACATGGTGCCAGCTGTGAAGGGGTGTCATTTTAAGAACGGGACCGAAATTCGATGAAGAACTGTAGTACCATCGGACCGCTCGACGAGCTCAGTCAGGGTCAATATCGCGGCAAGAGGGGTAGATAGCTATGTTAGTTGGGGTAAGCGTACGTTAAGGGTGTGGGAGAGGACAAGGACGTGCCTCCTTGTTGGCGAGGAGGGCCTGATACGTTGCCCATATGTCAAACTTTGAGTCTTGGTCTGGCATGGTGATATGAGTGTATGATAATGTCACGTGCCATGACGTGTTTTCGGATATGGATGTTGTTGTAGACGTTGTCAAGGGCGGAGGCAAGTTATTTGCACGGATCTGTTTCCGATTTGGGGAGATTATGTACCAAAAGTGGTTGTATTTAACTGAAAGTGGGTACATTATGTCAGAAGTTGACCGAAAAAAGAAGGATAGCTGGTCAACGAAACACGTTGTACGTCCGGCGCGGGGTCGAAATGGCCATTTATGTGGTCGGGATCGCACCGCACCCGCCAATTATAGTGGTCTGACCCACGCCCGCCTATCTCTCAAAAGGCCCCCTCTCCCACTTCCCCGCGTTCTCCTCCTCCTCCTCCTCCTCCTCCTCCCTCCTCCCTCCTCCCTCCCTCGTTCTCTGTCACCCCGCCCTCACACCTGGTAAAGGGCAGGCCGTCGTCTTCTCCCTATAAATTCCCTACTCAGCCCCCAACCTGCTTCTTCATCATGCAGACCCCTCCCTCCTCTACCGCCCAGGTCCATTTCTCTAGCGACGTCCGTAACATGGACAACTGGGCTCGTCGCACAGGCATTCCCCTCACCACCGCAGAAGCGCTGGGCACAACTTATGCCCGCGCTCACAAGTGGCTTCTCTCCCTAAAGTCACAGCTCATACAGCAGCATGGCTGGCAGGAATCTCTCCCTGCAGACCCTCGCATGCTCTTTTCGATCGAAGCTCCCTCCCCTTGGCGCTCCCCGAGTGGTCTCCCGCTTAGCCCAAAATTGAAGTTACAGCTCCCTATGCATGCCTCCTCTTTCTTCTCCCCCGAGAGACGCGTCCAATGGCAGATGGTCTTCCACAGCGACGTGTTCGCAACGCAGCGGCTCATTGTCCAACCCGTCAGTGACATCCTGAACCTCGTTCAATGTCTCCTCACTGGTCTAGTCACCCTCGTCTACGAGGAACAGCTTCCTCAGGGGGTGTACACCACCACCCGCGGTCTGCCTTCCGTCCAGTGGATTAACGCCAACCAACCTGCTCTTCTCGAGGTCTTTGGGCGTCCTCACTTTAAGCAGCTCTGGAAAGCGTCCAACGACCGCACAACATCTTTCAAGGTCGATTTTGAGCCCCGGAGACACTGAGCGGGCCTACTACTATTCCCTGGTTGACTCGTCATGACGCACCCCAGGGAATCGGCCTCGGGCTGGCATCCCGCTGGAACGATTTTACGAGCTGCAGTCAGTGTCACCTACCCTCGTCCATTGTGTGTTGCCCAACGCACTTTCGGCATCTGTGATCCGCCACCTTCTTTTTTCTAAACCATTTCGAGCATTGCTGTCACATAACCGCCTCATTACGCATCCCTTCGCATAATTTTGAATCCGAGTAGATGACCACTCCCAATTATCGCTATGACACTAATCCACTTTATTCATTCAGTAGCTCTATTTGCACCGGTTTAATGATTCTAGCATAACATTCATTCCCAGTACGTAGCGCCTCTCAGATAACCCTCATGAATTCTGTGATCCTTGCAATGACAGTTACTCTCATTAGACTTCCCCTCGACCCTGGTAAGCGACAAATCCTGTGCACAAGCACAAGAAACGTGCTAGCGAGCGGACATGATGGCATGGCGTACATATGTCTGTCTGCGATCGATACCCTACGACCAAGTACTGCAGGCGGTGGTCCTCGACGGTGTCTAGAGAACATGCATGATCCGCGCGGCATAACACAAGGTCACGTGGATTTCCCACACCCTTCATAGCCCTATCCGAGTCACATTTAGATCTCCAACTACTCTCGCTTGATGAGTTCACAATCGGTCGTACTGTGCCAGAGCACAAATTGTCCTCAAGGAAACCCTCCGTCTCGACTAGAATGTCCCACATGTAACAAGTACGTCCACAACGATCTTCTCAGCCGTCCACACCGACCCGATCTAGACTAGGCATTCGAGGCTCCTTCTTTTGTGGTCAGGAGTGCTTCAAAGCAAACTGTGAGCATGCAGTCCAATTTCAGACGCTTCCGTGCTGATCAATCCTCATAGGGGTACATCATTTCGCTATCCGTAGTGCAGTGTTCCGACCAACTTCGACAGAAAACACATAAAATCATTCATGACTTGGCACGCGGCCCTGCTCCAGGTAAGCTTCGTTCCTCGCCTCGCCGTAGCCAGTTTACACCTCCGTATAGATGGCACGTTTAATCCATACCCCGGCTACACTTACTCTGGGACCCTTCGGCCTGTGTATCCGCTTTCACCGAAACGTCAAGTCCCCGACCATATACCACGACCGGACTACGCCGAGCGCGACGACGGTGAGCCTAGTGCAATCATACAGCCATCGCTAAACATATCTTCACCTAGGAGTCCCCGTCTCCGAAATGCGCACGTTGGGACATCCTCCGCGGATCCTCAGTCCAGATGAAATAGAGAAAATGCGCACTGCATGTCGTGTAAGTGCCATCATTTTTTCTGTCCATGCCTCAATGCAGTTTTCCCACGTCTTGACCCCCCCTTTCTTCCTACAAGTTGGGTCGGGAAGTGCTCGACCTTGCTGCATCCCACGTGCGCCCAGGAATCACCACGGACGAAATTGATGCAATTGTCCATCAAGCTGTCATTGATCGGAATGCATATCCGTCTCCACTTGGCTATCGTAAATTCCCAAAATCCGTTTGCACGTACGCGATCTATTTGCTTCTTGTAAGAATTTCTCTCAAAGTGGCCCAAGATCTATAAATGAGGTCATTTGCCATGGTATTCCTGATCAACGAAAACTGAGGGACGGTGATATCATCAATCTTGGTCGATCCACCTACTTTTCTCGGTCACTGTCTTTTGCTAAATTGGTCCTACAGACATATCGCTTTATTATCAAGGTAATTATCAGACTCCTCAATTTCATTACATCTTATCGTTGCCATTCAGGTTTTCACAGCGACCTCAATGCTACTTACCCCGTCGGAGCCGTCGACGAAGATACAGTGAAACTGATTCGAACGACGCGCGAGTGCTTGGATGCATCGATAAGAGTATGCAAACCAGGGGCACTGTTTCGTGATATCGGGAAGGCTATGTCAGTCGTCCTTGTACGTATTTTTAGATACCTGACCTTGGAGCAGTGAACCAATTGCAAGAGCCAACAACTGTGCAGTGGTCCGCACTTACACCGGACACGGTGTCAACAATCTGTTTCACACTGCCCCTAATATTCCTCATTATGCCAAAAACAAAGCAGTTGGGTCCATGAAACCCGGGATGGTGAGCTGTCTGTCCATCGCATTCCAAGATCGCTTCTTGGTTGACTATGGACCTTGCCAGTGTTTTACCATCGAGCCCGTGAGCCTTTGACCTTTGTCACGGAGGCGATTGCGATTTACCCACGAGTATATAGATGATCAACCTGGGTACCAATTGGGACACCCAACATTGGGATGACACCTGGACTGCAACTACCATTGATGGCAAACGGAGTGCACAGTTTGAAGAAACCTTGCTGTACGTGACCTTTCCCCGTGTCGAGACTTACACTTAGCATTTACGACAGCATCACCGAAACTGGGGTGGAGGTGCTGACGGCAGGAAAGGACTTTGTTCTTTAAAGTCCAGTCACATACAACGTACCCTACATGCGAATACAACGCGGTGGTGCACACTTCTCTCGTCCACTCCGGCTCCAGATTCTTCCCAGCGATTAGCAAGGCACATCAAAGCATAACCACCGATGCTTTATCTGTACATATTCTTATCCGTTTCTCCCCACCCTGTTTACAACAGGGCATCGTTGGCCGCTGACAATGTTCTCGGTAAATACAACTAGCACTTTAGACACATTACCCGATCGCGCGTCTCTTTTGCTTTCGCACATCATCATTTCCTCGACACACCCCTGCAGCGGTTTCGAAGCCCCAACACATGTCCGATTCTGAGCCCTATCTCTTCGTCGAAAAGTGTGGCGCTTCACGAGGGAAGCCCATCTATGTGATCACGAAGCACATCCCGTCAGTAGTTGGCGCCCTCATCCATGCATAATTTTTTTTACGGTCATTCTTTTTCCTCATCAGCGCGACTGATACGTATCCCAGTCGGACGGTATGTTGTCGACTCTGTTCAAACGGTACGTCAGACACGCAGGTTGACTGGCACAAAGAGAGAGATCAGGTGTATGGACCTGGGCGCTGAAGTGCTCGGCTCTTTCAAAGCCAAGCCGGATGGGTGCACTCAAATACAAGTGAGTCCGCGCGTTCGAGGAGCGTGGTCGTCAGACACCAATGCGTATTTCAATCTCGTGCCATTGTGCAGTTCTTCAACGAAGCATCAGGACATCTCAAGTAAGCGCCTTTTCAAACAGTGGGCATTTTGACTCGCGTTGAGAATGGACATCGTAAGATGCACCAACCCCGAATGCAGCACAGAATTCTCCAAGGCAAGACTCCAAGACAATGCCTACATTCAAATCCAAGGTCTGCCAGCCTGACCGACCACATTCATCCATTCACTGGAAGCAAGACCTGGTGTCGCAAATGGATGGCTTTCACAATGTATATATGAACAAATCATACGAGACTCGAATACATAACCCATAACAGAATGTTCAGGTGCGATCGAGCCTACTGATCTCCTGATTCAGGTCCACCGTTGCATTCGGAAATGTCTCCTGCCTGTCGACGGTCGCTATACGTTCTACAGGTACAAGATCGGAAAGGCTCTGTTTGCGCTGTCGAGGACGCATTTGCAATGAGTGGCCATCTGACGCTTGTATACCTGATGTTGAGCTTGATGATCCAGCCTGGTTGGCAGTCGTCATGCGCAGTCGCTGAAGGTCAGCGTAGGATCCTTGTCGACTACGGGTCTTGCTTCGAGATGCATCCTCGTAGGCAGGAAGATAACTAATCACATCATCATAATCACCATGGTCTTCCTCGTCGGACTCATCCAGCGCGGGTGTTCCTGGTCTGCTGAGATCGTGACTAGGCGTATTTCCTCCCCATGCGCTGGTGCCATGCTTGGCGGTCCGACTCCAACCAAAGAGGCGTTCGTCAATCCATGTCTTACCAAATATCGTTGAGCAATTCTCCAGGCAGTGATGGTGCTTACTTACCATAGGATGGATAAGCAAATTTCCTTGCGCATCTACTTGACCCACGCTGCTTTTCCGTCGCCAAACCCCTGAGTCAGTGGACGGTGGAGCGCTTGCTGGCACCAAAATGCGAAACTGTGCAGGATAAGAAACAGGCGGCACCACCAACTTAACAGTGAGAGCATACCTGATCAAATTCATCAAACAACTTTGGTCCGAATTCGTTGATCACATCTGCCACTTCGTTTGAAAGACGCAACCTCATGGCTTTCAAGTAATCAAAGTCTCGTTGCTGTCCGGGAATAAGGGCGACAATAAGAGGTCGAAGAGATCTAGAGTATATCCAATTAGATTGGCGGGCCCAGACTCGGTGTTTACTTACTTAAAGACATCCATTCCAGCCTCGCCGAATTTGAGGGCAGCATAGTTCATGAAAGGCAGGGCGCAAATGACGAGGAACGGTGTCAACAACTGCAGCAACAAAGAAGCACGCGCTTTCACAGCGATAACGGTTGCTAGGATTGCATAGAATGTGTATAGAACAGGAGCAACGCCCAAGGAGATCAAGATCTTCCAAGTCGCGAGAACATCCCGGCCGGCGACCTTGACGACAGACGCAGCAAGGGCCTCTGTGTCAACGCGGTTGAGTAAATTACGATGCCAATACTTCGTCACTTGACTCACCTTTCGCTTTCTTTTTCGACATGACGGAAGCAATTATGAACATTGGGCCATTCAGAATTACACCGGGCAGCGCCAATGTACTCCAGACTATCAACAAGGCAAGGCGATAGAGAAGTAGTCCAAGGGTTTTCCAACCTGCCTTCTTCGCGCGTGGCACCTGAAGTTATCACAGTATAACAAAAAGCTACTCGAAAGCAAACGTGGACAGAGCACACCTGGTGATCGCGAAGACCTAGGTCTCGCAACAACCGATTGTATTTCAACACATCCTTCCCGAGTTTCTGGACACGCGGCTCATCCTTGAAATGGGTATAACCCTCGAGGAAACGTCGATTTAGTTCAACTACTTGACCCAGTGTAAGATGTTGACCAGGGGTCTTGTAAAGTCGGCGGACAGCTTGTATAAGCTGCAAGACATATCTCAACAGGAGAAGAGACGCAGAAGCAAAGAATCATACCATGAGGGTGTCAAAGTCGGGGGCTCTGATAGTCACGGTCTTGAGACCGTCATAGATCAAGTCGAGGAATTGGGAAACTGCCTCACGTTTGCGACTACCCCCTTCCTTGAACATCTCAACCAGCTCTCCTGGCACGTCCAATGCAGTTCCGAATTCAACAACAGCGCGAGAACGGAAGCGATGGGCATGGAAGTAAGAAAGGCCGACTGGCACAATCTTGACTTTGACATTTGGATCGTTGGCCATCGCTCCGAGAGCCATGATAGAGACACCGGCTTTAAGAGGAAGTAAATCAGTGCGGTCGTGACTTCCACCTAAAGTCGTGTCAATCGTATGTAGTTGTGCGAAGAATCACGGTGATTGACCTTCAGGGAATATCCCAATGCAGCCCCCTTCTTTCAACCTTTCGTAGACTCCGCGATACATCTCCTGTTGGTCAATGAAGGGTAGCCTCTTGAAAGTCAATCCATTTCGACCTTGCGCCTTGACTTCCGCCAGCTTCTCTCTGATGCGTGTTGTTCCCTTTCCGGTGTCACCTCCAAACTCTTTCTTAACTCTGAGTTCTGTGTCGGAGATGATTTCCACCACTTCGGCCATGACTGAGTTGAGAGATTTTGAGAGCATAATTTGCATTTTTGGAGTAAACTCGGATTTAAAACGTGTTCCTTCCCCAATGACAAGACACGGATCGTCCGGGGACAAAGAAACGAGGCCAGTCCCAGGCTTTGCTTCGTCAGCTGCTCTAGCTACAGGTACTATGCAAAGACTGAGTCGTCCATCGGTCTCGGGATGCGAGATACTTACTGCTATCCATCTGACGAGCGAAGAAGCCAACGGCCTTGCGCTGCAAGCTCTTGGCAGCTGTCAAAAATGCCACTCGACGTCGAGTTTCCCTGAACACTTCGAGACTCAAGAGAAGAGGGTCAAGGAACTGAGGAGATGGTCGTCAGCGCGAAAGGAGAGTTGCCGCAGAGAAACATGCCTGGTTATGATGTGGTGCACCAACGAAGATGACTGGGCCATCACGGGGGATGTTGTAGGCACCGCGAGGACGTATTTCTCTGAAGAATATCTGTGTGATTATCCTCCAGAACATGAGGGCGGCTTCGTAAGTCACTCTAGGCATCGTGCTAAGGTCATCAAGAAGGGAGCGAGGTGAGGTTGGCAGGCATTCGCGGGATCGTCGGTGATGCGGCGTGTCAACATGGCCAAATTCCCCAACGCCCCACATCATTATTACTACGGTAAAGTGAACAGTGCAGTATGTACTTGTACAACCATGCTAGGCCACAAAAGTGAGCGCGAGATCAACGTGTAAGATGTATCTGAGGAAACCTGTCATTCAACCGATGCACGCGGCTTCTGTGCACTGGCAGAAGAGCCATTGCTCGTCACGCTTGCTCGCTTGTACTGGAAAATGTCATGTAGCTTGTGAAGTCTGTCCTCTCCGGGAGGTTCCGACGCCTGCAAGGGCGATCGAGGTGCACCCCCACTTTCCCGGCTCACAGGTGAGCCTGGGTTCGTCTCGTTCCCATTAGCTTCGAGTTCTGCCACCGACCATGAGTATATCATTTAGCGTGCACCAGAGGTGGCGTACTGGATAGGGTACTCGAAACGGCCACTGTCCTCTCCAAGTCTTCTGCAGCCCGGCTAGCTAGAGCACGGTTGATGTACTTCCTGAATGCAGGTCCAGTTGTTTCCAGAAGCTTCTCTACCTTGGGCCGTTTATGGGGATAGTTCTTCAGAAAATGGTGCAGTTCCGTGATGCCCTCCTTGTGCATCGCACCGGTCGTCTCACTAGAGATGTGATTGATGATGGTGATGAGCTGAGCATCTGGATCCGGTTCTTCTACAGGCGGTGAAAAGCCATTATGTGAAGATACGCTCGGACTAGTCCGGTGACTGGGTGAGGAGCGGCGGTGGTTAGCAGAAGTCGATCCTGTCGGAGAGATGGGTCGACTAGAAGCAGCAGAATATGGCCGACTGATAGGATCCTGTGGACTCCCGCTTGCCCTCGTTGGCGGGTCCGCGGGTTTTGAGACTGAGTTCAGAATACGGTACACGTAGGGGTACACGATAGTGGCGGATGGATCATCGAACGAAGCAGAAAGAATGTCGTAGGATTCATCTCCGTAGTGAGCTGTGTGCCAAGTTAGGAAACCACAAGGTACGATAACATCAATTGTCACACAGACCAACCACATGCTGAATGATGACTTTGATGGTCCTCAACGGCATGTCACCGCAAGGAACCTTATTGGTCGCTCTCGCTCGCCATTCGTTGGGGGGAACAGATTGCAGAAAATGCTCCACGGCAGGAAGAAGTTCGACCGGATCCAATTTCTGATCCTTGAGATCCTGAGGAATGTTCCGCGCAAGCTTCCATACGCATTTGAGAACCAGTTCAGCAACCCGTGACTCTTTGGACTCGAGCAGAGTACCATTAGCAGGGAAGGGCTTGACGATTTGCAAGAGGAGGGCAAACAAGGAACTTTGGATGTCTTTCAGCCCACGTCGGACAAAGCTAAAGTTAAGAGCAACTGACCGAAAGATTGACATTTTTCGGCCCGTCGCAAATAGACGTAAAATAATCATGTTTATGAATCGTGATAAATCCTTGACCTTGGCAATGTTACTTTCGTCTGTCTCTAGGAGGCGTAGCGTGAGTTCTTCAAGTAGTGGCGTAAGAATTTCCACGGTCAACGACTCCGCCAGGAAGGTGTGATCGCAGAAGGTATTGAGAGTCTGTATGAGGTGCTTGGCAAGCCGGAAATTTTCGTCGAGCAGCAATTCGTCGGGTCTCTCAAATACGTGGCTCATTTGCAATGTGATCGTCTCGATCAAACCTTCGGTATGCTCTGCGAGGTCTCTGTATTCTGGCAAAGCGTGTCCGTCCTCGGGTTTCGTCATGAATATCTTCTGTATTTTCTTGAGTGCGTCAACACTGCGTGATGGGTCGCTACTAAGGATACTTGAGATCGTTATCGTGATGTCGTTCGCGGTATTTAGGGCATCTTCATAAGGAGCCGAGTCCACCAAAGTCTCGGTGGTATCACTGGATGGAAGGGGGGTTTCTGTCATCCGGGTCCCATTTGTTCGAGCTACATATGGAAGTTCAGATGGTTCCTCAGCTGGTCGGATAGTAGCGTTGTTGGATGACGCGAGTGCCGAGGGGCGAGTTACAGAACGGGGCTGTGCTAGACGAGAAGGGAGCATGCTCTTGGGACGTAACCCGGACGTCGATGTAACTGATGGAATTCCTGATGTCCCGGTCGAAGATGGCGCGAGAAGCCCAGAGGGATTAGGTAGCTTGGAAGCTCCCCGAGGTGGAGAAGATGATTGGCCTGGGGCTGGGGAAACAGATCGTAATGACCGGCCGGGAGAACCAGGGCGTGCAATGCGAGATGTCGCGGAGGTAGCAGGACTTGCAGGTCGTGGTATTCCACCTACTTTCCCAATAGACGGTGATTCTGCTCGCGGACCAGCGTTTACTAACCGAGCTACTTGCGAGGGTGGTGCTGGTGTTTGGTGTTCTGGCTTGACAGGACTGCTTGGACCTGCTACACGTCGAAGGCGCTCTTCGAGTTGTGTCTTGTCCTTGGGAGGAAGGGGTCCAACTAAGGCCCATACCTTCTCACCAACAAGTACATATGCCTCACTGTGGATGATACGTTGGCAGACATCCCATCTCGTACTAGTTGCTAACGTACCTGAGGACGGACAACGCTGATTTGCGGACAGCAGAGTCCTTGTCAGCAATCATCGAACCGACGACGGGGAACGCTTTGCTAGGCTGATTGCACGCGCCCATTCCATTCCGCTTCAGCAAGTTCGCAAGTTCGTCCAATGCACCTTGCCTTGTTTTTGCCACTTTAGCTCTCAGACCGTGTTCTAGCAACAGGTCGAAAACCCGGCTATATGCATAGACTTTTGGCAAGGATTGTATGATGTTCTGGACACGCACACGCATAGGCTCTCGTGCATCGCCAAGCTGGGAAAACGAAGCTTGATAATGTTCAGAAATCGGTTGTTTTGACATACTCACCTTGTAGACAAATGTCGGGACAAAACACATTGCTTCGGAGTCTTCAAACTGAGCATCGATGCTACGCAAAAAGGACACAAGTGCTTCTATAACATCCAGACATTTCGAGGTAAGATTTGACTGTGGTTCGTGAGCCTTGATAGAAACGTATTTCAATGCTACGTCAGAGCACGCCATGCCCACTGCGCGCATGTCGTCGACGGGGACACCATATTTATCATCTTCTGATGCGGCAGCCAAGAAAAATGCCTGCATGATGGACAATCCGGCAACGTGATCATTGACCGCGTTATGATCGTGGCTGAAAAGCTGGCCAATTAATTCTTTAGACACGATAGGCTCCATTTGATGTTGCAATATGTCTGCAAGATCCTTGCGCGTGGGTCCGGCTTCATTGATCCATTTCTGAATATCCTTTGCCAACCTTGCACGCTTTGCTTCCATGTTCATGCTAGAGAAGGGAAGAGAAGCTAACGCGGTTGAGGTAACGGGCTTCATGGCAGGAGCAACCACACCGGGTCGTTTCAATCCAACCTTGCCCGGCACTTTAGTCACATTTGAAGGTTCTTCGACAGTTTCCTCTCTCGATTCAGGTCGGGCCGTACCTTGCGGTAGCCTCCTTCTAACGCCACTGGCTTTACTCGGGACTCCGGACGATACGGGAACTACAGGTGGTGGAGACGGTGGAGGGGTTGGAGAACGTGCAAGTGGAGCAGTGTTGACTGGAGCCTTCGAAGCTGATTTAGCTGGTGGTACAGGAACTGGAGGGGGCGCTGTCGACTCCTTAGCAGCTTGAATAAGTGGGACAGCAGTTTTACGGGATGCTGGTTTGAGGGCACTCGTATGTGCCATGACCTTGTCGAACCCAACGAACGTGATCAGTGACGGAAGGAGCGCTTGGGCGCCTTTCCTAACATCTGCGCTGCGGTCGTCCAAGCAAGCAACTACTATGCCAGCCCAATTACTCAGGTCAAGCGAAGATGAAGGGGGGTTCTCCTTCAGATTATCAGAAATCCATCCCAAAAGTGATGCCCGCTGGGTAGGATTCGTCGCTTCAAGCGCAGTACCAAGGAAGTGGACCATAGAGTCGATGCCCTCACAGGCATTCGCCATCGCTGTTAAAGTTTGGATGGCGGCTGCTCTGATCGGTGCTTTCTGATCGGAAAGTACCGTTGCCACTGGGACGACGAACAGTTTTGTATACTTGTCGAAAGGCTTTCCCATAGCCGTGGCAATGCGTGCGACGATATCGAGAGCGAGAGATTGAACTGCTTTGTTGGTGTCAGCTACTCGGGCCTTCAATACTTGCGCGATTTCGCCCATCGTCGGTTTGAGTCGTTTGTTAGCACCTTGGTCCAGGATTGCCTGTAATGTTTCCAAAGCCTCTTTCTTGGTCTTCCACGCATCGTTCTTTGCGTCCGCGAGAATGGTGGTGCCCTTGAGTAAACCGTCAATCTCAACTCGGGGGAAAAGATCCTCCAATGGATCTGCGGCGCTTTTGCCTCCTGCGACAGATACTGGACCCATCGAAGCGACGTCAGCGGATGTTCGGCTTGGCTGTGGGGTGGGTGTGCCTTCAACCTTGTCAAACTCGCTCTGGATCGTCCCTTGAAGTTGTGGATTGATGTCCTCCAAAAAATCCTTGATTCCTGTGCATGATCCGACGAGTTCTGGTGTGAAGCATACAAAAGTAGTAAAGACCCACCTGCTCCGGCAAAAAGTTTCACTGTGACAAGGACCTTGGTTGCACTGGTGCGCACAGCGGCATTGGAGTTCTTCAAGGCGGTTTTGAGGAATTCAATCAGGCTACGAAGCGAGAGTCCGGTAATTCCAAACTCGAGGACCGCTGAATCCACCCAAGTCAACGCATCAGCCAGCACCTTGGGAGCTTTCTGTTTGCCTAATGGTTCATATGCTAGATCGACCTGTCTAAGTGTTCGGTGACCGCATTCGACGGATTAGAGGTCGTACCTTGGTTCAGCACGAACTGTAAAGATGTTTTCTCGGCAAACAGTGTAAGAGCATCTCCTGCGGGCCTCTTCAACTTTGCGTCACCAAGTTTTTCGCTCAGATGCCCAGTGGACAGCGCCACGCAAGATTTCCCAAAGGACGGACAGCGTTCGGCAAGGATACACAAGATACCGTATAGCTTGACTGAGACCTATGTAAAGCAGTCGTCAGCGCATTGTCACCCCAGGTATGAAAAGCGTGGGCATACTTGGAAGTTCTTTTCATTCCATCCTCTCTTCGCAATCGCCCTCACGACGACCTCTGCGTCTACGTCTTGTACCACCCCTTCAAGCCAAGCAGTCATCTCTTCACATGCCGCAAGCCTCGCTTTCCAATTCGCGTCTCCGAGCCCCTCCATAACAAGGCCAGGTATGAGGTTAGCAGCAAGCGCTTCGGCATCCTCCGGAGTGTGCTTGTATTTGAATGTATCAAGGGCACCTGGCGCAGCCGGCGGGGGATGCTTCGTACCCTTGGCAGCGGCAGAAGGTAGCACTTTTTTCACTGTAGCTGCAGGACTAGTCTTGGGAGTCCCGTCAACAGATGCATCACCATCAGCCTGCGCCGCCTTTTTAGCCTGAAGACGAGGCAACGTCAGCATCCAATTTTGCAGCATCAAACACACGGACCAAAAGTCTTGCAGGTAGCTTCCCAGTTGGCTTCTTTGTGGGCTCGTCCTGTATGTTCACATTTTCAGTAGCTGGCGGTGGTATTGGTGGTTCGGAAGTTGCCTCAGCTTGGGGCTTCACCAGAGGTTTTTTCTTGGGTGGCTCTCTCGCAGCCGATGACGCCTTGGGTGGCCTTCCAGATCCAACTTTGCACTTCACAGTGGCCTTGTCGTAGGCTTCCTTGACCTTTGCCTTTCGCATATCCGCTAACCCATCCATCAGAGCATTGAGTGGTCGTTCCCCGACCATCTTCATTAAAATCCCCAAACATACAGCAGCCTCATTGCGAGCACCTTCGAAACTGTCTTCGAGGAGAACAGCGAGAGGATCTGTGAGTGATTTAATTTGCCCTGGTAGCACCGGACTTGACGACGTTGCAAGACATCGTGCAAGGAACTTCAGAGTTCCTTCCTTGATTTGGGGGTTTTTGTTTCCCAGCGCTGGAAGCATGTCAGGTATTATGTCAGGTAAAGACGTCTGCAGATTCAAAGTTACGAAGGAGTATCGACTAAAAATGCAGGGAATGCTCACGGTCGAGAAGACGGCATCTAGAGCAGCGCCTATAGCATCTGTAACGTTGACTTTTCTCTCCTTCAAGCGTTCTAACATGGGAGGGACCACTGCCTCCCTAAGTCTTCCGAACGGATTCATGATTCCCTTGGCAAGTCCCTCCAAGACATTGGCCGCCGTCATAACACAGTTGATGTTCGCATCTTTACGTATGCAAGTGGCCAGAGATTTCGCAAGCTCGGCAAGTTCTGGTGCATCCTGGATCCGTGGGGTGGCATTGACGAGTGTAAGCAGATCGTCCAGTCCTTCCTTACGCTCTTTCCATTTTGAGGACGCAAGATTGGCCTGCAAATTCGATGGGAACTTGGCCACGATGTCAATAGGCTCTGCAAAGCTGCGAGGATCGGGAAGATCCAATTCTGCTGGAACAGATTGCAGATTGAGCGACAAGGTAAGTTCATGCTGTGATCCTTACCCTCGGCTGCCCCGGCATTCGCGTCATCGTCATCTGCGGCAGCGTCAACATGTGCTTCGGCCTCCCGTTGACGTTCCCTTGTCAATCGTTCGGCCTTGAGCGTCCCCTTTCCCCTACCCTCTTTCTCCATGCACTCAAATGTTTCTTGCAGCTCTTTGACCTGCACAGGCTTGAGTTCAGCCAGCCATGAGTCAATTGCTGGTCCAATGCACTGATATAATGTATGGGTGAGTTGTGTACCCTCAGCACGAACGTTCTTGTCTGCATGAGCAAAAATCTTGGGTAGTGCTTTTAGAACCGGGGCAGGTGGTGTGACCTGTGCCCCGAATGCTCTGTAGACTGGTTGACGCATGACAATATGGCATCTGTCGACTACTTACCGAAGGACCTCCTTGAGTGTAAAAACGCTGGTTGCAACCGTCTTTGGTTGCTTTGCCGCGAGGCCTGGGATAATATCCGCCTACAAGGAGGTAAACGTGATCAGAATGATTATTCCAAACATGACTGACCGAAAGTCGATCACACGCACCACCACCCCTGCGCCAGAGTTCTCAACCTCGACGTATTGCAAAATGAGTTCTATCGCTTGATTCTTTGTCCCTGCCCTGGCAGAACCAAGACACTTGTCAACCAAAGCTGGCACTACCGCGTCTCTGGTTTTGGCAGCGGTCTCGCCTGCAAACTTGACCAATGCTACGAGACATTCTACGCCCTTCTCTTGTGCGACCGCGTTTGAATCTGTTGCTATCTTCTTCAGAAGATCGGGGTTGGATATGTATGGCTTGAATGCTGGGTCTGAATCAGACACAGTTGTTTGGAAGATCTTGACGAGAGACTCATAGGCATTTACACGGGCCTTCCAGTTTTTGTGGGCGAGCCTTTCAGAGATTGGCAGCGACGAAAAGTCTTCTTCCTGAGGAGGAGGCCCGTCCATGCCCTGGGCAATACTTGCTGCAAGTTTAAAAGTCAAGTTCAACACTCTGAACCGATAACCCTTAGACTACAATTACGTAATCAAACAAAACAGCACGTGACTACCGCACAGCCAAAGACAGACCGATGTCCATGACAAGATCCCAGGCCTCCTGTGCCTCCTCATCCAGCGTGCTCTCCTCGAAGCTCCGCAATGTTGAAACGGTGGCATTATATCGCTCAAGGACAGCTTCCTCCTCCACTTTCATCCCAAGGTTGTGAAACGCCACCATTAGCAACCATTGAACCTCTGATGTCGCTTCAAACATCTCCAGAGTCGTGTAATCAGCCTCTGCCATAAGGAGATGCGGTAATGCTTCCCGGAGTCCCGCTTCTGTGAGCCAACGAAAGCTCCACTAAAGCTACTGCTGGAAGTCAATGTGCTCTTACCTTTTGAATCTGCAGAGACGATGTTACATCTCGCCAACGTATGGCAAGCAAATGCACGTTGCTCTAATTCATGACCGGTCAAAACCTGTGGCGTGGGTCAGATATATTTGTAGTATGATTCAAGAATGACTTGTAATCTGACTTGAGGTAGTATCCCCTCCAGTAAGCGTTGGGAGTGCTTGGTCATCCCAAACTCGAGGCCAATGTCCGCGAGAAGGATGGTCCCAACTCTATACAAGGGAAATCTACCCTGAAATTCGGAATGCCATAGCGATTGAAGAAGCGGTTGAATCGCTGTAACAGCCTGTCCCCGTCGCTGTCAGTGAAATGAAAGTAAACAACTCTTCCTCGGATATCTGGTTGTCGCATACACGGGCATGCATCACCTGGTGCAACTCACTACTGATAGGGGGGAGTTGAGTTGTGCTGTCGTCAAAGAAATACTCTTTTGAAACAAATGTCGATGACGTGGGCTGGCGGGGCAATAAAAAGTCACAGAAGAATCTGCGCTGACTCCTACGTGGATACAAATATTTAGAAACAAAGATTTGATGAGGCAGATTAAAATCAAGCACCCACTCACCTCCGACTGCTCCTCAAAGCCAGTACGTGCCAGATCATGATCGCCCACTCTTGATATTGGTCGAGTGAAAGACCCCGCCATGTTTCCGTGTGAAGGAGCAGTGCCAAAGCAATTTGATACGACCCAGCCCTGGCTAGCTGTTCGAGAACACATGAAATAGGATAAGGAACGGCGTCCTACTCCATACACCCAACTGACCCTGTAAGCTCGATTGAATACGACATTGATATGATTGGGGTCGCTGTCTCCAGTTCTAGCGAATGCCAGGACAAATGATTCTTCCACAGCCGCAAGATCACAGCACCCTGGTTAATCGACAACGTCAGCGAAACGTTTGCGAATCGACGAGACATACCCAGTGTGTTCCACAAGACAGCCTGCATGGCATGTTGCCCAAGTAACTCTCGTTCGCAAGAAACCACTTTCTTGAGGTCAACCCAGTGATCGTAGAGTCCGACAGCCTGTGCAAGTTTTTCAAAAGAGTGTGTCAAAGGCTGGCCCTGCAATCGACATCGATCAATTGATCGGTCAATAAGGCACGCGGAAATCGCACAGTCTGTGGTTGTAGGAGCTTGGCGACATCAAAAAGGACCTCGGAGGGATGCAGGTCTGGCTGGATTTCATTCAATAGAAGATTCTCATTTTGGGATAAATCTAGAGGCAAGCGATGCAACATGCTGTTTTTAGATCACACAAGCGATCAGCACCTGCAAGAGACGGAGTAGACCGAACCAACCTGATGCAGTGCTGCAGCGTTACACGATCCCCACTGGTCCTGGCAACTGCGATTGCCTCTTGTAAAAGCTGAAAACGTATATATTTAATCTATAAAAAGGATTCTCGAGACAACTGCGGACCTCGCGAGCTGCGGGATATTCCTTGCGAACATAATGCATACGCACGAGATTGAAGAGGGCATGTTGACGTAGGCCTCTACGAATAGTTCTCGCATATTAGATGGTGCGGGAAGGAGCCGGTACGTACGAATCATTGTGATCATGGAAACGTTGTTCAAAATACCTTCGTAAATTTTCTGGCCCAATGACATCGTCACCGGTCGAGCGACCTTTCTCCCAGCTGGAGCAAAGGATGAATATACCGAGGAAAGAACGTGCAAGCACGAAATCCTACAGTTCCCATGATTCCGAGCGAGCAGACGACTTTGACTCGACGTTCGTTTTGAAGATCCATACATCTCCTGTGAGCGGATCTTTTTCTACAGCACTATAACCAGCCTGATGGTCCCCTCCACACCATGTTTGATAGTCTCTTTGTAACTGCATGACCGCATAAAACGAAAGTTTGATAAAGCTGACGAAACAGCGTCGACAAAAGTAACCAAAGATCGAACGGCGGGCCTGGCTGACTCATTCGAATCGATGCTGGGGAGAGAACTTGGAACGCGCACCAGGATACTGGACTAATACCGATCGATGTTGAGTGGGTAGCTTTGAGGAAGTATCAGTCGTGTACATACCTCTTCGTCGGTCCTTTCCACGAAGATGAAAGGGGTACCTATAAGACAGCTAGATCATTGGTAGGCTGGGTCTGTGCACGCGACGAACTGTGAAAAAAGTTGGTCAACTGATCTGCGCTCGTGAGCTGGCTTGGCTGGGGGCTCTTGATCAGAGGACTGAAGACAGGAGACAACTTTGGTCTTACCACCGCGTCGAAAGCCAGCAGGAGGTTTCGAACGTTAGGAAACTCGGTGTCCGGTGCAGAACGTAGAATCGAAAGAATCTCCTGGTGTGTTCTCGGTTGTACGACCTGTTGGAGTGAGAAGGGTTTGCGACCGAGCACGAGACATACCTACCTCGGAGACTTCGAACAACAAGAAGCGATAGATAAACAACAGAAAGTTGGGTGGAAGATTTCCATGGAATTCTTTGAAAATGAGAAGGAATATGGCGATGAGATCGATGTGGTGTGGACGAAGGACATGGTGGACGGGAGGTGGAGTCCCTGGCCGGTGATCCATTGCAACCCTAGGAGCAAGCGAGCAGGAGGGAATATTGATGTCGCAGATGGGAAATACCTTCCTCTTTGAACTCACCTTTTGCTCAAAGGCTTGGTGGGGGATGAGATCAAAGAAAAGGGCAGCAGCAGCACCCAGACCGGTAGATATCTTCGCGCGTTCATCCAGGGGCCGTCGTTCACTACCTGCACCAGCGTCCGGCGAAAAAGCAGAAGGTAACACCAGGCCAATCGTCCAAGCACAGTCACTTGGACCGAAAGAAACCCAAAGGGAGTTATGAAAGGGAGTACATCGCAATTCCAGACCAAGATGTACACCAAGACGATCTATCCGAGCTTGACGAAACCTTGTTGGACGAGTTTGGCGACTCTGTCCACTTCCTCGCCGAGCTGGATCATCATGGCATAGCAAGGTATTTCCTACCCAGCGCGACATCTCGCGCCGCTAACGATATATTCAGGAGCAAAAAGGAGACTGAACGCCTCCGCCAACTCTGTAAACCCGTCCGCACACCTAGAATCGACAAGCTCCCTTCTGTTGATTCCCATGACGAGGACGCAGAATCTTGGGACACCGACATTGGGGACTCCGACGTAGATACACGGTCGGACCGTGCCATTTCTGACCAAGAAGAACACCCTTCATCTTCAGCCGAGCTGGAGTCCGACACCGAGATGCCGTATGAACGCGTCCCGCGACTACACAAAGTGCCGGATCCGGTAACGCGTCGAAATATACCTGGCCTTCCAATCAAGTTCTCTGATGGTCGAATCCAAGCTTCAGAAAAGGTGACCGTCATACCAACTGGAAATGACAACGATCAAGATACCGAAGACGCTTCCATTTCTCCGTCATCGCCAACCATGCTCCCAGTGGTGGAAGACGTAGCGACCGGTGCTCGCTTCGGCCGACTTGCAGTTGCAGACGTGATTGAGAACGGCTCACGTACTGCTAGGATTCAGGGAGCAAAAGACCAAATAGCTTCCATTTGTCAAGAAATAATCATAGACCCAGAAAACAGTGTCCGTTTCCCCAAATCGGTTCTGTCTCGTTGTCTCATTCGATATCTTAGCTTGGATTACTTCGTCGGTTGCACACCTTTTCCCTCGAGAAAATCGTAACTCCAACACGTACGGAACCAATCAGAAATGATGCTGCGATACGCAAGCTAGCTATCCTTTCGCAGCTCGCGGTGTTCAAAGATATCGTTCCTGGATATCGGATACGCACACTGACGGACAAAGAAAAGGAGGAAAAAGTCAGCCAGATGGTCGCTCGAACACGTGAATGGGAGCATGGCCTTGTACTCGTGTATCAAACCTATCTCCGCGCTCTCGAAGCTGAAATCAAAGGTAACTATCACTTTGCGCCGCCTCGTGTTGATGCTTTGACCATCCATGTGAAGCAAAGAGTGACTTGGCCGATGTTGCCCTCAAATGCATGTGCATCCTTGCCTCACACGTCACACATTTCAACTTTCGGGCGAACCTTATAGCATGCATTGTGGCACGGCTGAGCAAGAAAACATGGGATGGGGTGCGTTTCTCCTGACATCTTGAGAACCTAGATTGACTCGATTGTCAGTCGTCTGATCTGTGTTTGGATACCTTGATCACTATTTTCAAAAATGATCTTACCGGCGTACCTTCCCTCGAAGCCGTGCAGTTGCTGAACCGCATGATCAAAGAAAGGCATTTCAATGTACATCAAGAGGTGCTTACATGTCTCTTGCACCTGCGCCTCAAGAGGGAGCTGGGCGTGCGAGCTTCGAATACTAGGGTCGACAAAGAAGAGAAGACTAAGACTTATTCCAAGGGAAAGAGCGCGAATAGCAGGGCCAGAGGTAAATTGGCGGAGCAACCATACTTGAGCAAGAAGGTCAGGAAGGCTCTCAAGGAAAAGAAGGAAATCGAACGAGAGGTACGCGAGGCGGAAGCGGAAGTGGACAAAGAAGAGCGGGCCAGGATGGTAAGTGATGGAAAAGATGTTCTTCTTTGAATGCCCTGACGAGTGTGGTAAAGCATACGGAAACCCTGAAGCTTCTTTTTGTGCTCTACTTCCGAATACTGAAGAACCCTGGTCCGACGCCTCTCTTGCCGGCAGCCCTGAGGGGTATATCCAAATATGCGCATCTCGTCAACGTCGACTTCTTCAGGGATCTGATGCAGGTTCTCAAGAGTCTCATTATGCGAGAGCCTGACGAGATGGACTCGGACGCCAGGGGATCACGTTGCTTGGACCAGAGCATTGGTATCCGATATCGCTTGTTGTGCATCGTGACAGCATTTGAACTATTATCTGGACAAGGTCTTTTTCTGTTCTGCGATTCTTTGTGAAATGCGTTGACATGTTTTGAAATCAGGTGAAGCCCTGAACATCGATCTCAGTGACTTTGTTGATCACCTGTACGCCATTATCCTGCCAATCAGCGAGCTGCTAGAGATGGATGGGTCGTCGCTTACTTCGGGGTCGCGAACAGCCCCGCAGCCGACTATCGCGGACATGTTGTTTCGGGCGCTGACAATTGTGTTCTCTCCGCGTACTGCGGGCAACACATTGCCCTGGCGATCTGCGGCTTTTTCCAAGCGCCTTCTCATAGCCTCGTTGAATTGGCCACCTGGTGTGGCGCTCCGCGCCCTGGATTTCGTTGAAAACTTGGTGATGCAGGAGCCGAAACTGGAAGTGTTATTATCTACCGACGATCGTCATGTGGATGGGGTGTACCTGCCAGAAGTGGACGATCCCCAACTTTGCCATCCGTTCGGAACATCCTTCTTTGAATTGTTGCAATTACAACAACGCCACTTTGATTCTCGAATACGAGAATCAGCCCGTAGGCTCTCTAGTTATTCCAGAACGTAACGGTGATTAGAAGTACTATGGGTCCACGATGACGTTACAGAATATCTACAGTAATTCATGCTGGAACGGAGGCTACAAAAACACAGTGAGATGAACGAAGATGAAGATTAAATTGTTGACCAAAGGGACCCCAAAGTAGAAAAACAACAGTTCAAGGAAGACAATATCCAGAGTAAAAAAAATGATGCGAGCGTTCAATGGCGATGAATGTCCGAGCAATGAGGACGGTCATGAGAGTCATGAAAGCAAAGAAGGCATCATGAACGCCGTCGAGTAAGACGACGTGCCTGAGAGGGAGGTATCCGCGTTGATAGCTGACAAAGCGTATGATAGAGACGGGTGGCCAGGGAGGGTGGCGCGGGGTATGCATTGCCCAGGCATGTGGGTATAGGAGGGCAAAAGGGACTCGGTATGATAAGCGGGCTGTGGACTCGGTGTCCTTTCTGGGCGAGCGTGGTATTTTTGGATGCCGACGAGTTTTGCCGTGGGCATGGTGTCACACTGCCCTCTATCCAGATCGTAAAAGATGACTGCAAGGACATGGTCATTTACGATTATTTTTTGGACGATGCAAGTCGGCGATGCTGTGATAGACACGTGGTGAACACGAGGAGGGAGTATAGACGGAGAGAACTACTCACTGGAGTCCAGCCACCGACTGCGACTGAGGGGGGAGTCTGGGAGAAGGAGGGTCAGGCTCTCCAACTGCTCGCTTCCGGGCGAGCCTGCAGACATGAGGGAGCAGAGGTTGCTCTCTCTGGAGGAGCACTGGCCGCGCACGAAAACGGCAGTCGAGCACCGGACGGCGGCAGAAGGCCGGAGGGTGCATGTGACAGACCCTTGAAAGCCGTGTAGAGCCGGGAAGGCAGGTACGTCAATCGGGGGAAGTTGTAGTTTGATTCTCAGTACTGCTTGGGACGGCTGTCCAAAGGGCTGTGTAGAAGATATGAGAGTATCCACAGGAAGTGAAAGGGAGGGCATGCCCTCTGCCCATAGGGAAAGCCTTGTCAATCCGATTGGGGAGGGAGATGGGTCAGCGGAGAAGAGGGAAGAGTCTGTGAATAGGATGGGGGAATCGGATAGACGGGGCTGGCGTGAGGGCTCGGGAGAATAGTGTGGAGTGTAATCCAAGGATTGATCGATGGCTGTGTAGGGGCCACTCGGAGAGTGAGTTGCCGAGGGCCGGCCAAAGTCACAAGTCCAATAGGAGGAAAGTGGCGAGAGTCGGCGAGGATCCGAGCGATGTGAGTCGGAGGCAGAGATGGACCGGATACGACGAGCGTCGTCGTCGGGACGGGACGGGCGGATCCCGTGTACCTGGGGCAGTGTGAGGTCGGTTGTGGAGGTCGGGCTAGAACCGGCACAGAGGGACCGGGGGAGACAAGAGGAGGCTGCCGAGGCTGCTGAGCGATCGGAAGCCGGGGAGTGTTCATCGAAGAGGCCGGCAGGGGTGAGGATATGTGCGTCGGGGGAGTCTTCTGCCTTTACGGAGGGGAGGAGGGTTGTTTCGAGAAAAAGCTCCTCGCCACCCGCGACCAGATGGTATTCTGGACGAGAGGAGTGAGACAAGGGACGGAAGAGGGGGGAGTGGATATACCTGGTTCGCCCTTCCAC
The DNA here is from genome assembly GCA_038093875.1 of Boletus tylopilopsis. Taxonomy (NCBI): domain Eukaryota; kingdom Fungi; phylum Basidiomycota; class Agaricomycetes; order Boletales; family Boletaceae; genus Boletus; species Boletus tylopilopsis. Next base: position 15,970 of record JBBPTB010000017.1, on the reverse strand, counting down.
ATGTTTCGGAGGACCTGTATGTGGCTCGCGACCTGTTTCTTTGAACGATCGACGCCGTTCTTGTGGAGGTAGTCGACGAGGAACTGGTTTCTCCAACGACTGCGACCACGGGAGTAGGTTGCCCAGGGTGATTCCCAGTACTCGCGGAGACCTAGCTATGGAGTGAGAATTGGATACAGGGATGGTGAAAGAGGACGGGCCTTGTACGAATATGCGCTCGATGTCCTCTGGCCAGACTTCGCTGGAGCCGTCCTTGAGGAGCTTTCTGTGCTTGCGTTGTGGAGTGAGGGACTTGAGTGGTGCGTCTGTTTCGTATATGGTGGATATTCTGGGAGCACGCATTGTGAGGAGGGTCGCTGGAATGAAGAAAGGAGGGGAGGGGAGGAGGAGGAGAGGGTTAAATACGAGAAAGGCTAAAGATCCGAAATGGGTATCTTGGACCCGTTGATTCGGTACGCCTAATTGAAAATGCCCTGAGATGCCGATCGGGCGATTCGTGGGAAAAACGTACCTCACGTCACAAAATACCACGCGGAAATGGAAAGTGCACGCCACACAATCGGAGTGAGAGGGTGGGACAAATCGGGGGAGATCTAAGCGCCGGGACCCGACGTGCACGGGCCAGACCACGGCTACCGGCACATTCGGAGTATGAATAAATTATATCGCCGATTGAAAAGAATGTCGGCCTCGGTATCCGAACAGGCAGCGGGCATGGATCGCTGGCTGCGTGCACAGACCATCTCATACGACGCCCGCGATCGGGTCGTCGTCGACGTCGAGGCTGCTCTCGCCCGTTTCCATGCCCTCCGTCCAAAGTCGGACGTGTACAGTCAGTCTTGGCCCTTCCCCATTTTTAAGTCCCATCACTCACACACACCGCAGCCTACGACGACGGCCGCACTCAGCTCCTCCTTTGTCTCCACGGACTCATCCAGATCTCGTTCAGGGGATCGTCCTACAACATCCCCATCGCAGTCTGGCTTCCGAGGGACTACCCTCGTACCCCTCCCATCGCCTATGTCGTGCCCACCCCCGTCCTCCTCATTCGTCCCAGCAAACACGTCGATCTTAGCGGTCGATGTTCGATCGGTTATATCCACGATTGGTCCAGAAAACCCGAGGTCCGTTTTCTCTCCCCTACCACCACTCTCAGATCTTCATCTTACCCCCCCTCTAGCCCTGCAGTCTCACAGGTCTCCTCCAAGCAATGCAGGATCACTTCTCACGTGCGCCCCCTCTTTACGCCAAACCAAGCCCGCCCAGTCCCCTCCCCTTGTCCTCTCGCCCCGATGATCGCCCAGCACTGCCACCTAAACCCATCTCATCACCACAGTCCACTCTCGGTTATCCACAAGTATGCCTATGTACATCTCTCTAACCCTACCCTCATTCATATTCCGTTATCTAGACCGACCTCTACAATCGTCCCCCGCCGCCACTCCCCCAACAACCACGTGCCCCTCCCAGACCGCCCCAATATCGCCAATCAATACCTGTTCCGCAGGGCTTGCATCCTACCGACGGAAATGTCTTGCGATCACCCATACAAAACTCTACAGTTCCTCCCTCTCCCACCACTCCTAATTACCGCCTATCAATGCCCCCGGACGCCCTGACAACAATGCCCTTGCCAAATTCACAATCTCCGCCGGCCCATCTTCGTCCTTTGTCCCAACCCATCCCCCAATTATCCCACCCCCCTCCGCCTATACAACAAACCCCATCTCCGAATTTGCTCGACGACGAGTCCCCTGCACCACTGCCTCCTCCGGCAACAGCACCGCCACGTCCACCCAATCCAGAACTGCTCCAATTGCATGCCCATGTTCATGACAGGATTCGATCAGAGTTCTCTTCCTTGTCCCAGCTCATTCGATTGGAAACGGATCGGCTGCGTGCCCAGCAAACAGATCTTCTTGCCGGTGAACCTGCCATCCGTGATGAGATGGCCCGACTCGAGGCTGTGAGAGACGTTTGCCGTAACGTCGCAGCGAGGTTGAGGAGCACAATCGAACAAGCGGATCGCAACCTCGCAGAATTACGCCGCAAAGGTGACCCAGAAGTAGATGAACTAGTCTGTTCCACGAGCATAGTCCACAATCAGCGAGTATCCCTTGTTACGGACCCTCTGCTCCGGTCTCCACTGACTGCCCGGCCCCGCCCTCTCCCAGGCTCATCAATTTGGTAGCTGAAGACAACGCGATCGAAGATACCATTTACCATTTGCACAGGGCTCTCAACGCTGGGCGCATCGATCTAGAACGCTTTTTGAGGGTGAGGGCTATTCTTTCTCCTGGGTCACATGTCTCCCTCATATCCCGTTCCGTCGCATAGACGACCCGCGTGCTCGCAGAAGAACAATTCATGAAAAGGGCGCTCATCGAGAAGATCCAGGCCGGTATTCCGATGGGAATGAGCTTGTCCTAGTCATATTCGGGGTAACCAAACTTGACAAGATCCAGATGTTCATTCAAGATCTCATGGGGTGCTCGGCGTCGTACTTGCCAAATATGCCTTGTTCTGGACCACGTCGATTGACCGTCGAGCACTATCTGGGGTTGACCCTCACTCTAATGACATTTGTGGATGCGGCGCTGTGCTGCGGTTTCAAAACAAAGACATGCCTGTGTGATTGATTGGTGGCTGCGATTTGTTCCTGAGAAGGTGCGCCGTCCCATTGGTGGAGTCGGGCAGTGCCTTTGGCAATTGTTCCAAGCCCGGAACCGGATCTTCCACCTAGGTTCCGAGCAGGTAACCCTCTTCTCTTACGGCCTATATATATCGGTTCATCGAACCACTTTTATTACTTTTTTTCCACGACCGATAGAAGTTCACTAAGCTTACAAAAAGATACACATGATTAGTTGATTCCAAGCAGAATGACAAACCGGGCTATCGCGACTAGAATGGGTCAAGGGGTTTTTGTCAGTCTCTAAACGGATATCCGTCGTTTGTACCAAGGCCAGATCAGCCGACGGAGCCTTCACCCTTTTCTGTCTTACTTTGAACCCTCTTTCGATACTCTTGTCCCCTGCCCGCCGTGCCTACCCATCTCCACACGCGGTGTTCATCACCACCATGTACCTCTTCCAGGTTGACCCTGACGTTCGCGTTGCCCTCTACAATGCGTTCCACCTGGTCCCACAGCCTCTTTCTGGCGGATATTGAATGCTGCTCCTGCAGAATGAGATCACGTAGTTGCAGAGAAGACAAATATGGCTGGGGTGCCGTCACTGGATCCGTGTGGTGTGCAAGCTCTTGATTACGCAATGTGTCAAGTGCAATCTGAACAAGTTCCGCGACATGCTTGTTCTTAATTTGGCGTTGGGCGCGGTACCGTCGCAGGGCGTACAACAGGCTCGCACTGGCAAACAATACTAAGGAGTTGCGTCAGCACTGTTAATGAACGACGTGCATGTGGCTCCCTTTACCGAAAACAGTCACCCGCCATCGTAACCACACCTCTCGGAGTTTCACTGTGAGCTTGCAATTCAGGGTTAAATTGGCAGTCTTGTGTGCCAAATAACGATGTCCTCTGAAGCAATTTGGGCCATGTGACAATCGGGATCAGATAATTTGTGATCGCGAACTCACGACATATCCTCCCCAAATACAACACTACCCCACTCGACAAGTTGTTGCATGGCTTCGTTAAAGGTGTCATCAAATGTGCCCAGAAGATGTGGCTGCCGAACCAGAAATGAAATTTACCACTCCGCCGGAGCGACAAATCAACATACCGCGGTTTTCTTTTTCATCGTCTCTCGCAAGACCTCTACCTCCAAACCCCATTTTCTAGCTTCACCTCCTTCACTATCGGATATCGTCACCTGGCCTTCCTCAACGCCGGCACAGACTCTTCTTCCACGTTCCTGGCCAAGAAGCGCTTCGATTGCCTTGCCCAACGCGCCAATATTCCTCTTTCGTTTCGGATCTTCAATACACTGAGGTGGGAATGCCACAGGGCCTATTCCGGGTAACCCATTGGCAACCTCAGAAATGAAGTTCCAGACTAGTTCGACAGCACCTGACGGGGCGGTTCCGAAAGGTGACAACAACGCAAGAATGGGGTGCGGACGTAGTAGATAGCCACTATTGCATGTTACCGTATGCTGACTGCACGATGCATATTCTGGACAAGGTGTGCAAGTTGAGGGGTGTGGTAAGGGGACAAACGAAAGTAGTGGGCATGCTCCGTCTTTGGCAGTGATGGCATCATGGAGGTCCGATGGTAAGTCCAGAAGGGTCCGATTCGCTCGAATGCATGGTTCCACTGCGGAAATATGAACCTGTAATTCCTGCAAAGCTCGACTGCTATTCGTTCCCGCGTCGCAAAACCCAATGGTCGCAAATTCCTTCTTGTACTTGACGACAATGTTTGAGAAAACAAGAAAGCATATCGCAAACAGAAATATCAGTAGATAAGACCCCGATTTCATGCGAGGCTTATGTTGGTTAATGGGGGCGCTCGAGACATGCTCAGTAGCACATCCTAGTTGTTCCTTGAGCTCGGATTCTTCAGGTTCGTCCTCTGGAACGTTCACTGCCGGTGCTGCTGTGGCGGAATTACGGGCTGCCACTCCCGAATCCATGTCTCGACCGCGGGATTGTGGCGATCGTTCTGGTACCAAAGATGGGCTAGAGGGATGGCTCACGGGAACGAACATCGTTCTCTTCCCGGGTGGCGACAATACGGATGGTTGGCGCGGAATGTCCAATGGGAGTCGTGGCTCAAACTTAGACTGAGGGGGTGACCGCTGAGATGATGGGGGGAAGAACGGGACTTTGACGGGAGACGATGGAGGTGAGAGTTGAGGAGGTGCTGACATAGAGTGGCGAGACTTTTTGTGAGATGTACTTTTGCGACTTGCTCTACGAACAGGTGATGGCTTATTCGGCGAGGATTCGGCACCGGACTGGAAAATGTTGTTGTCTTCCCAACCACTATCATCTGCCAACTATGGATAGGAAGTTGATTTCATGAGCTACGAAAAGACCAAGTTACTGAACGTACCGATATTCGACGAGTCTGAAGATGTTCCTGGAACTTGTGTCAGTGTTACTGGACTTAGTGAAGTACAAACCGAGTCGTCCTTACCTCCTTTTTCGTGGTCTTCCGAGCCGGCGGATCTTCTTCCGGTTCGCTTTCCTCCACGACCGCAGGTACATTAACACGGGCCTTCGTGATTGGGATTCTTCCCAAGTCTGGCTGAGCAGATGAACGGCGGCGCTTCGCCTAAGAGTGGTGTGAGCACGGAAAAAGGGAGGCATCATTAGACGTACAGGTTCCGGTCTTTGTCCGAGCTCATCCTCCTCTGGCGCACGAGAGAGTCGTCGCGAGGACCGCCTAGTAATCTGAAGCATGTTGAGCTAAAACAATCAGGGGTAGAAATCAACTACCTTGGCATCGGCGTTGAGTGGTCGACCGGTCAAACCGTCTGTAATGCCATCATCGCTAGCAAGGCTATTCTCCCTCTTCAGCCTCTCTTTGCGAAACTTTGCAGCCATTGGTTTAATTTCGTCGAGGAACGACTGCACGAGCTTGGCTTTGGTGTAGGGTGTGGGATAACGGATCTGGTGATGAGTGAGGACTCCTAATAGCTGAGATACGGTCAAAGTGTTTGGATCAAAGTCATTGTCGAGATAGTCTCCCTGGTTTATGATTTGCGTTGCGGTCAAAGACCTCGACATCGTGGCCAACGTCGAGGAGAGTGTCAAGCGGGGCAAGTTACTCCCTCCACACCACGATCACGTGTGGACTACTCAAATTACGTAATATAATAGTCAACTAACTAAAAAGGTTGATCTGATCTTCTGTTCCGCCCGAGACATCCTGATGGAGTGCGCACAGCAACCTTCCAGAGGACTATAAATGAGTGCATTTCAGCGGACCTGTTGACCATAAATACAAATTTCAAGCTTCAAGGGTGAATTTGTAACCCATATATCCTTTCTACGATGTAAACCTTGGTCGAAATGGTCCTGACGGTCCGAACCAGTTGCCACCGATCTAACACATGAATAGGTATCAGAGTCGGATGTTCCAAGAGTAATCCTAATGTTTACCATCAAATTCCAGTACGCCCACGGAAATAAGTCCTGGAAAACCCCAGTCAAACTCAGCTGTACGGTCTCACTGGACATCTACGGCACATACCTTCTTCAAATGGTAGAAGAGTCTGGACACAAACTGATTAACGTTACGCCGAGATGGATCCAGATTAGAGGACTGACCTTCTTGGTTGTTTCTGGTCACCGAGGAGACCGGAAAACGTCTCTTTCGGCTTCAACCCGTATTTGAACTCGGCTAGCATCAATTCACCGTACCCTGTAAGGAGCTGGAACTGCGTTTAGAACGGGGCCACAGCCTAATCGAAGGATGCGGACCGGACAACTCGTATATCCGTCATAAGTGGCCGTTCCAAGGCTCCCACAGTCCATAATAGAGAACAGATTCTCCGTAAGGACAGGGACCTGCGATGTGATAGCTGCTGCTGTTTTGCTAGTTGGCAAGGAGGAGCAATCCCCTACAGCAAAGATGTTGCTGAATTCGCGCTTTACATGTTGGAGTGTCGCAGGACTGACTTCTACCCATCCTGCAGCGTCAGCGACCGGAGAGTTTTTGATGAAATCCAGGGGTCCCATAGGTGGTGTCACGTGTAATAGCGAGTATTCATGATCAACAGTTGTACCATCAGCTTTTTTGAAGGTCGCCTTGCGGTTTGGCACATCCACCGCAATGAGATTGTGTCCGAATTCACCGCGAACTCCCCTCTTGACACGTAAAGCCTCCAGCGCTTCCGAATACTTCTTCACGCTGAACATTGCTGGCATTCCCGTGATAAATGAGACGTTGACGTCATTGCCCCTCCCGGATTTTTTGAACCGATCCCAGGCCATCCACATTATTTTCTGGGGAGCTGAGAAACCTTTAGTAATAATCATACGCCCCTTGGAAGTCTCATCACCTCCAGCACACTTGACGATTCCTGCCGGCTGCGTGAATATCGCATGTCCACGCGGCAAAGAATCAATGTTTTCCCAAGTCTTGTCACATGTGTCAAAGGAGTAAATGGACGATACCCCAGACGCAGGATCAACAAGTGCCTGAGACAAGCCTGCAATAGCATGCCAGTTGGTCTTCAAACCAGCAGCAATTACTAGCGTTTCGTACGTTATGGAGCGACCTGCTGAAGTTGTCACTGATGACGTCGCGGGGGAGAACTTGGTCACGTTCTCTTTGATGTGGGCAATATGAGGCGGGAATAGTGATGCGAGGGGACGCCTGAAGTCGTATTTGGAGCGAAGCCCTGCACCCACAAGGGTCCTTCAAACAGTAAGCCACAGACTACTGCAGGCATCGAGATAGGCTTACCAACCCGGCTAAGGTGAAAGAGGAGAATAGATCAATGAGCATAGACAACGAAAGCCAGTCACGCGTATCTTACTTGGTAATAGTGGAACTGTGCCTCATCGAGAACAACGATATCACCGTGGTTCAGACGCTTACCTGCCGCCAAAAAACGGTTGTAGATTTGATTTGCGACAGACAAACCTCCGGCGCCTACACGATGCTTCAGATGATAAAACCTATGAATTTGAAGGGACGTGCCTCCACCAATGACAACGACCTTGAACTTATCCTTTGCAGCTGAACTCGCCAATCGGACATTTCGAACAGCCTGCCGCGACAGCCAAGTAGATGCGTGGGCAGAAAACATCTTAAAAGAGCAGAAGAAGGTTGGGCGATATGTGATTTCTTATCAGCATTCTGTTGATTGAGCCCGTGGTAACATTAATAACGCAAGAATGGCGAAATCCTGTCCTCACCTGTACCGTGAGACACGTCCAAGTCCGACTGAGAAGGTCGTTCGTATTCTCTGGGGTCGAGAGATCCTCGGCTCGTCGTACGAGTGATTCTGGAACGGATGGAATGCATGAGTCATTCTCAGAAAGAATGTCACGGCACAACTCACTGGCTTGAAAGTTACAAGGGCATTAAAAGTTGAATGTTGAACTTCGGGCCTTGTGACGTCGTTCTGACGAACTTCTTGGAGATAAAGATGGTGTTGAACGTTCATGTCGTCCTGTACATAAGCTTGAGCTTGGGCAACAGTAATGGGAGGAGTCGGAGCCAGTATTAGCGATTTACTGCGTCCGACTCGGAATTGCTCAGAGTCTTGCGCCTTCTTTGCCACAACGTCCGAATCGTCCCATATACAATATATTCATCGACTAATTTTGCTGGCGTCAAACAAGAATGGCCAGTCAACCGGGTCAAGATGCCAAGTTCTTTCAACGCGGAAAGATCGAGGTACATCAGGTTCATTGGTGTGTCGCATTCACCATATAACTGCTTTCACCCAGGAGTTTCGCGCCGAGCTTCAAGCTGCGGAAACAAAGGACAAGAAATTTCAGAAAAGGAGGACGGTTCTCAAAAAGATCGTTGCCAACATAACAATGGGGAACGACAGTATGTGAATTACTGCTGCTCACGCGCCCATAGACCCTCAAACGCATTCATTTATCAGTGTCGCCACTCTTTCACGACGTTGTCCAATGCATCGGCATCCCTCTCCTTGAGATCAAAAAGAGTATGTTCAATTATTCCGACGTCGGGTCCGCCGAAAGATGACTCGGGTCGCAGTGGTTTACCTGTACCTTGTCAGCTATGGTCGATCCAAGCCAGAGCAAATACAGATCGTCATTCCGAGCTTTCTACAGGTACAACTGTGTATGGTTTTGTCAAACCTAGGCCCACATCTCGTTTCCAGGACTGTAACGATCGCAACCCACTCATCCGGGCACTTGCAATACGTACAATGGCGTACATACCCATCCCCGTAGTAACGGAAGCGCTCACTGAACAATTGCGACATTGTATCAAGGACCGCGACCCTTACGTGCGCAAGACAGCTGCGATCTGCGTCGCGAAACTCTACGTTGCCGATCCCAGGAAAGCGGAGCGGGGAGGATTTGTTGAACTGCTCAGAGATATGATGCTCGATACCAATGCAACAGTTGTCGCCAATGCCGTCGCAGCACTCTCGGAGATCGGAGATCGCCAGGATGGTGTCATCTTCCGCCTGAATCTGACCATAGCAAACAAACTCATCGCTGCGCTGGGCGAGAGTTCTGAGTGAGTCCACTCATACTGTACTATAGGATTCCGCTAATCCGAGAGCAAGATGGGGTCAGATATACATACTGGATTCTCTGTTGCGTTATGTCCCGGAGGAGCACGCTGACGCCGAATTGATGGCAGAAAGGGTGATTGTACAGCTGCAACACGCGAACTCGGCTGTCGTTTTGACGACCATCAAAGTTCTTCTGTATCTCATGAACTACATGGAAAACCGGAAACTCATCGACTACATCTGCAGGAAGATGGGTCCACCATTGGGTAATATAACGGCCTTTTCCAATGTTATCAGGACTAATTGTTGCCGCCTGTAGTCACCCTGCTATCTTCCGGCCCGGAAGTTCAATACGTTGCACTACGAAACATTTTACTCATCATCCAACGCCGGCCTACAGTCCTGAAGAATGATGTCAAAGCTTTCTTTTGCAAGTATAACGATCCGATATATGTCAAGTTGGCAAAATTAGAGATTATGTACCGACTAGCACGTGAAGAAAATGCAAGAGAAGTATTAGCAGAGCTCGAAGAGTGGGTGTCTTTCTTTGTCCCAGGTATGAAGTCTTTAATTGTGAACCATAGGTACGCGTCAGAGGTAGATGTCGACTTTGTCCGCAAGGCTGTTCGATCAATAGGTCGGTTGGCCATTAAGGTTGAGGCAGCAGCGGACATGTGTATCCAATCACTTCTTACTCTGATCGAGACTAAAGTCACGTATGTCGTTCAAGAGACTATTATCGTGACCAGAGACATCTTCAGGCGTTACCCGGGTAAATATGAGGGCATCATCCCGACATTATGTGAAAATCTTGATGCCCTGGAGGAGCCTGAGGCCAAAGCAGCCATGGTGTGGATATTGGGCCAATTTTCAGACCGGATCGATAACGCCGACGAGCTTTTGGATGTTCTGGTGTACAAATTTTTAGACGAGACTGTCGAGGTGTGTGTGAGGTTTCAACAATGCCATACTAGCTAAATGGTTGTAGGTTCAACTTGCACTTCTGACTGCCGTAGTCAAGCTCTTCATTTACAAATCCTCTTCTGAAACGGCAAAAACGTTGGTTCACAAAGTTTTGAAGTGGGCCACCGAAGACATAGACAATCCCGACCTGCGGGACCGGGGATTCATGTACTGGAGAATGCTCGCAATGAACCCGACGATAGCTGGTGAAGTTGTCCTTGCAGAAAAACCACCCATTACAACAGATTCGGACCGAATGGACCGTGGTGCACTCGACCAGTTGCTACTACACACTGGAACACTTGGTAGTATTTATCACAAAAATCCAGAGGTCAGCACAAAAATTTCGTTTGCTTTTGTCTGACGTGTGATGCAGACCTTCATTCGAAATGCATCGGGAAGAGCGCTGGTGGACAGCCCTGCACTAAATGCCAACTCCAGAGCAGTCCTCGTTCCACTTGCACGCCCCCAACTTCCGACCGCAACCGTCGTTGTCGCCGGTCCAGGCCCTATAGAACCACACACCAGAAATCAGCTCACTGGTTCGTCTTCTGATACACCGAATTCAGCGCCCAATATACCTCCTCAAAGTGTCGACGCGCTTGGAGCCAATGATTTACCTCCCGTGCAGGATGATGGCGTCGAGGACGAATACGCAGCAGTTGGTGCTGACGGGGACGGGGACGATGATGATATCGATGCTAAGCCGGTTGCAGATCCATACGCAAACCTTGATGGTGCGTTTGGAGGGTATCTAGCGGACCAGCCTCGACCTATGGTGAGGCACCAGAGGGGTCACAATGATTTGGATGACTTGTTGATTTAGTCGACTTGTATGATAGTTCTAGCCGGCTTTGAGGATTGTATTTACATCCCAGAGCACGTATGGCAACGAATGGCCACCAATGTCAACATGTGTATTCTGGTCCGAGACAATCTACATAACAACGAGCGGTCCCTTGAGCTCGTTTGCATGGTATTTACTATGTGTAAGAGACAGCGACATGTTGACCGAATTATTGATGGTCATATCTGGTAGCATTTGCTAGACGGTACCCTGCTCCCTTTGTCGATCAAACTAATTTCATGCAAAGGGAACAGAATACGCAACGTTAGCTGAGCATTAGATGAATTTTGTCTGCAACAGCCACAAGGGCGTTCTTGGTTCGTAGAGAATTGTAGTGCTGGAACTAGAAATTTAAATCAGGCGTGCAGAAAATCTCGGAGGCACTTGCCTCTCCTAGACCATACATCCGACGATGGAAGCTGATGCGGACAATCTTCGCATCCCGCGCAAGGTCATTACCGTCGGGAGCATGAGTCACCACAGACGGTGTACCTGCCTGTATGACTTGAATTGGTACATTATACGCCCGACTCAGTGCCAGGATCTCCGGCTCTCCACCCCACGCAGCAGTGTCCTTTATAGCCAAACAATACTGTTCAAATTGACGTGCATCCATGAGCCCGCTATTCTCGGTCGCCCCAATACCGTCTTCTCCGGAAATGGACGGTAGGAAAGGAAGGAAATCATCTGGATGTTGCGAGATATAACTAGAGGCAGCGGCACGGACTGTTGCGTAATTTGCCTCATTCGCTGGCAGGACATTAAGGAGGGCGAGTTGGTCAGCAATCGCGGAGAAGAGACAATGACCATCTGGATTTATCTGTGACACGCAGGTCTTGCATTTTGATCGGAAGGAAGCATGGCTCGCACCAACCTCATGAATTTGGACGGCGAGTTCATCGCACGTCCGTTTTATCGACGCTGCTTCCAACTTTATCTCGCGATCAACTTGTGCATCTGCGTCAGGATTTGAAGGTGCAAAGTTCTGAGCTAAAGCAGCCGCCTTTCGTGCCTGCGCGAGTCTTGAAGTGAACTCAGTCTTGCACGCAAGTCCATGTCCTACTCACCTGCCTCGCAAGATGTCGCACCTTGGAATTCTGCTTCCGGGAACCGGAATCGACCGTTTCCTCGACCGTGGCTGACTCTTGTTTATCCTTCAAGTCGAGCTCGGCAAACAGATCATCCATCAGTTCGCTATCAGATACAGAAGATTGTGGAGGCAAGGTGTCTGTTGGCGTGACTGGTGTGGATTTCTTTGCCTTTGTTCGCTTTGAGCTGGGCATTTTCTGGGATGTGGACAGACGAGGGGTACTTAGTGGCTATGAACTAAGGTTGTTATTGAACAAGCTAATCGAAACTGCTGACTTAGCGTTGGTCGGATCCTTTGTTCGCCTGCCTGCACCAACCTCTCACCGCTAGCGCTGATCCATCAAGCCATCATTGCCAGATTCACCTACATCTCGCCGATATATGAACATCGCGCTGATTACCCTGACCTGCACTCAAAGTGCATCTGAATTGAGCTCACTCTTGTCCCAGCTCTTATCCAACCCCACGGAGGAATCGTGGTGCAATGTCGAGCTGGTTTGCAGACATGTCGCAAACCTGCTGCGCGTTAGAAATGGCCCAGGTCGGTAGCACATCTTGTCATATCGAAATGATGATATCGATGCCATCCCAACAGAGGATAACCATACGACCCTAGGAACAGGCACCTTGCCCCAAGATCTCACCTCTCTTTTGTCTAAAGCGCTTGATGGATCATCAGCTCCAAACGATGCTCGCGCCACCGCCGTGCTTGAAATTCTTCGTGTCAGCGCCAACTTATGTGTTGAACATGGTGCGCATAGTTGATTCTTCGACAATACGTGCACTATATATACCTGATTTTGCTCAGACCAAAATAGAGGACATTTGTTGGAAGCTGGTCTTCCTCAGGCAACCGTATCGTTACTTGAAGGTTACGCAGAACATCTGTCGACTCAACCCCAAGTCAACCCCCTACCGCTATCCATCCCGCACCTACAGGTCATCAAGACTGCCATTGGTTTTCTCCTAAATTCATCAGTCGGTTATGGTATGAGTACACGAATCACGACATGTCTCATACTGATGTTCCGTTCTACATAGAACCAGTCAAGTTTCGACTCACATCTCTTGAAGTTGCCATGACACTCGTGCGGTTATCATCTGCGATATACCCCGTCGGTTCCTGGATGAAGGACCCAGCGAGTTTATTTCCGGTGGAATCATCCGGATCCAATCTCATTCAAGAGCAAATCGAGGAATCTTGGACTCTACGTGTCGGGCTTGTTAATTGGACATGGAGGCTCATCAGCGAACTCAGGGATGACGGTATGTTCGCTCACTGACTCTTATCGGCTCTCCTATCTGATTCCACCACAGCACAACCGCTCTTTGGTACTGACGTTCTTCCTTTTCTCATTCAGCCTTTGATCGCCTTCACTCCACCCTTGCTAACTGCACCACCCCCTCCGAATTTTGCGCAGCCATCACAGCTCAGGACGTCACTCTTGCAAACTGATTTCGATCTGCTCTCAGAAGCTTGTTCCCACCTAGAGTCTCTCGTACTCGATGTCGAGGACATCCGATTGTCTCTAGCTCGCGGGTTTGTTTTCCCAGCGGAACATCAGAACGTTCCATGCTTGTCTGTAATCCTGAACTTCATCGAGCAAGGAAGCTATGCACCGCTTTGGTATGTACAACACGAAACCAGCCTTGACGATGGCGAGGTTCGGAGCCAGGAAAAGGCTTTCGATGATTGTAAGGCCGCTGTAATTAAAGCAGTGGTGGAAGTCTCTGGAGAAGAAAAAAACACGGATATTCTTTTTGACGACTTGGAAGAAATATATCGCGGCGGAAAGTTTGTCTGTCGCATGGTCAATTGGATTCGGGCCTTTGTTGCTACGGGCAGTTATGGGAATCTGCGAGACGACATGGTAATATGCGCCACTCTTGCCCTCGGAAACCTGACGAGAAGAGGTGACCATATTGCAATGCGCTGCTTCTTCCTCAATATGTTGCTGATTATTGACGTTTACAGAACTCCACGCTACCCTATTATTATCCCCGCCACATAACATCGCCCAGTTACTGTCCTCAGAACCTCTGCTGTCTCCCGCGACGGACCTCAAGTTAAAACATGGGGTGATTGGCCTGCTCAAGCATCTTTCCCAATCATCAGTCCAATCCGTTTCTAATCGCACAACCCTGAGCAATTCTGGAGTAATTGAACGTATTGTGTCAAGCGGTGTTTGGGATGATCGCGGTGATGTCATGGCGGATATCGTGCAAGTTAACGCCATTGGCTTCGTAAAACACCTCTGTAACAACAGTAGTAAGTCGAGATCGTGTTACTCAGCTCACCATCTTCCTCACCACATATTCCACCCAAGTCGACAACTCACTCACCGTCATACTGTCCTCCGATGGGTCAACTGCCGCAGCTACTGGACTCTCGCAACTTCTCGCTTTGATAAAGCGATCCGATACGGTTGCGATCAAGAGCGAAGGCACACGCGTCATCGTCAATCTGATCAAATCCGTTTGGTCCAGTGATCCCATCGAACGGGTGAGCGCGGAAGAAAATCAGACAAGACAACAGAAGAGAGAGCGCGCAATGCAAGCGCTGGTTATAGTGCCATGTGTTGACGCCCTTGCCGCGCTCGTCGGTAGGAGCACAAAGTACCCAATTCTCATCAACGAAGCCATTGTTGCGCTCAGTTTACTGAGTACCCACCGGGATGGCGGTAAGTTTGGTTGTGGTATGCACGGCTGTCGTTCTCACTTGTGTTAGCCCATATGGTTTTACGCACTCTTGTAGCGCCCCTCCCAGACGAGACAAACCCAGCAGCTCCTGGTTCTGCTGCGATGTCGACAATAGCATTAACCAGCAGCGACACAGACTCGCCGATCATTACTTCCCCACGTAGTCGTACTACACCTCAAAGACGTACCCTCGACCATGTTTTGGGTATCCTTCGCAACGGTAGTAGCAACGACGCGTCCACTCTCAGACAACCGGAGATGATCTCGTATCCTGTCGAGCTTCGAGCTAATATCTGTGCTTTGTTCGGACAACTGGGGAAACGGGCAGCGGGGGAAGAACTGGAGACGGTCAAGGAGAACGCAAGGTCTATCCTGGATGAGTTATCACGGACGAACTTCGACACGAGCAAAGAGAATATGCTAGCGACTGCAGCGAAGAAGACCCTTGACCTGTGGGCATGAGAAAGGGTATATATCATATAGAGCAATATGGATATGGCAGTTCAAACGTAGTACATACTTGACTTGACACTTTGGTGGATCTGGATTTCACGTTTTGGAGTTGGACCGGTTATACCGGCATAGTTGTCATCCGAATGTGTTTTCAATGCGTGGTGACAGTTGGCCACGACTGCCAGAGCCGTCCAAGACCGCCTCTGAGGTCGACCAACTTATCTGCCATGGGGACGAGTAAAATTCAGGTCAATATCTCTCAAGGGATTGCGACCATTACACTCAATGAACCGCAACGGCTGAATGCGTTGTCAGCTCAAGGTTCGCTCACTCTTATGTAAATGCAGAGGCGCTGACGACCAGAATCAGACTACGACGATTTTGCAAACTTGCTGAGAGAAATTGACAAACGTGAAGATGTTATAGTCACCGTATGGCAAGGTGAGTTGTGTCACCCGTATTGGATCCTTTGGCAGCTGAGCTTTTTTTTTACTCCAGCTAACGGGAGCTGGTTTTGCGCGTGAGCCTTGGTCGCGAGTCGCTCACTACAGTCCATGACTGGAAAATCTGCTTCTTTTCAGAGGAACTAATGTGAAGGGAATTCAACCCGCCGGACCAACAGTTCGAGACCAATTCCGCACCCGCGTCGTCGCAGCAAACACTGATTGCACACGAGCGGTATGTTGGATTCTGTGCATGGAGATGATACGTTCATTTTTTCTAGCTTTATACGCACCGTAAGAGTCTGGTCGCCGCACGGAATGGGCCGGGGGTCGCT
>JBBPTB010000016.1:0-69519 GCA_038093875.1 Boletus tylopilopsis | reverse complement strand
CGTCCACTGATCGACTTCAGTTGAGCATGCGCGTCATTTATGGTTATAACTGGATGCAGCACCGGAACGCCTCTGGACCCTGCACTGTTGCCTGCGACTCGTAGGTCCCATACACATATCTTCCCATCTCTACTGCCTGTGGACAAGATATGACGGTGAGATGGATCCCATGCAATGCACTTGACAGAACCAGTGTGGGTCTGAAGGAGTTGTAATAGGTTTTGTGTTTCTACGGAACTGATTCGGGTGCTTTTGTCTCCGGATGCTGTTGCAAGCATGGAATCATCCAGACTCCATTTCACGTCGAATATGCCATTTTCGTGTGGTTGAAAAGTGGTTTTCTGAGGTTCTATTGACTGTAGTTGAGCCCTGGCTTCGGGGTTATAAACAAGCACACGTACCAAAGTCCCATTCGCGACGTCGGGAGGTATCGAGAATCGATACAGAGCCTTCTTCGGTGGCTACGGCAAGAAGGGGAGTACCATGACCTTTGGCACCTATTTCACAACACGGGTGAAACTCCCTATTCTCAAATGATGGAGTTTCTTACCGTAAGAGTATGCGCAGGCATAGGGTGGCGTGACAAAAGTATGGTCGGCGAGGGAGGCACATTTAAACACACCAGACCTGTGTGATGATACGAAAGACTGTAGGATGAGGCGCGAAGGTACTTTGAAGAGTGAGCGAGGGGCGGTGATGCAGCGAGGAAGTGGTGCATACGTATGATTCGCGGGGTGCTAGATGGTGGACGCCGTAACGAAGTCTGCAGAAGGCTGAATATTGTGTGCCGATGTGTATTGATTTTAACGAAGCCCTCTGTGTCGCCGCTACGCGCTTCACCGTAAGTTGAACGCGTCAGACGCGGTCGTTTTGCAGGTGCATCATCTGGCGTTGGTGGTCCGCGTTTTGAAGGTAAATCCTGCGGAGATGCTAGCAGAGGATGGCGATGTGTCTGCGGAAGTGTATTAGTACTGTTTAACAACACACACTGGCGGTCGTATTCAAGAGACAGATCCATGAGTGTCACAGTGTAATGATCCGTTTTTCTTATGCATGGTGGTCACGTGACCGCGTATCGTTAACTCAAAATTCGCTTCCAGTGAGGCTCTAGACTTTGCGCTGATTCTCTGACAGTTAAACTTACAACTGTTTGTGACCAGCAAAGCAGAATGGCGCTTAGCGCACCCTTACGTTCTTTCGCGACGACTGCGAGGAAGTCTCTCAAGATTGGTATGATTCCCGCCGACGGGATTGGTCGGGAGGTCCTCCCAGTGTGTCCGCAATCTTTGACATGCCTATCATCTACTGATCTTCATCAAGGGGGCAAGAGCTGCAATCCAAGCATTGGGATCGTCGATACCAACAACAGAATTCATTGATCTCCAAGCTGGTTTCGAGTGTTTTCAGAAGACAGGCACCGCCCTGCCTGATGAGACAGTCGAGGTGTTGAAAAATGAGTGCAACTGTGCTTTATTTGGAGCAGTCAGGTATTTGTTCATGTCTGTATAGCCGTACAAATGTTGAGTCTCTCAGCTCTCCCTCACGCAAGGTTTCTGGTTATTCGTCGCCTATCGTAGCTTTGCGGAAGATAATGGACCTGTACGCCAATATCAGACCTGTATCTTCTGTGAGTACATTATTCAATGCCAGGAGCCATAAATCATTGTTTTCAGGTAGCCCCCACACCAAACGGACAGCCAACAGTTGACCTCGTCGTCGTTCGAGAGAACACAGAATGCCTTGTAAGTTCAGAGTTGCGGAGACGCCCAAAGTTACTTACGTTGATGGGCCTTAGTACATCAAGGAAGAAACTCAAATCGTCGGGAAAAATGGTAAAGAAGCCCGGGCAACACGCCTTATCACGGAGCGTGCGTCACGCCGTATCGGCGAAATGGCCTTCAAGATTGCGCTGACTCGGCCCCGCAAGGTCCGTGCACCCTAGTATTTGATCTTTCAAATTGAATGATCTTGCCTCAGCACGTCACTGTTATTCACAAGTCTAATGTGCTCTCCGTTACAGATGGACTTTTTCGCGAAACCGTCCGAGGTGTTCCCACGTTACCTGGTATGAATGGGAAATACGATGATGTCACAGTTGGGGAACAGCTTGTTGACAGTGCCGTATATAGGTTTGTTCCAGCGGTGTCTAACCTGACTGCCATTGATCATTTGTAGACTATTTCGGGAACCAGAGTAAGTGTTTTAATGCCTCTTCCTGCAAGCTTGGAAGAGTGATACCGAGCAGGATCTACGATGTGATGGTTGCGCCTAATCTTTATGGCGATATTATTTCGTGAGTTAGTCGCTGTCCGAATTTTATCGCCTTATCCCTTGCAGTGACGCGGCAGCGGCACTTGTTGGCTCTCTCGGCCTCGTGCCCTCAGTCAACGCAGGGGATAGCTTCGTTATGGGCGAGCCGTGAGTTGTAAACGTAATGAGCGACAAGATATCTCACCAGACATTTCAGCGTCCATGGATCCGCTCCAGATATTGCAGGTCAAGACATTGCGAACCCGTTGGCCGCTATCCGTTCGGCTGCGCTCATGCTCCGTCAGCTTGGGTATGGAGAAGGGGCCGCTCGCATTGAGAGTGCGGTGGACGACGTGATCAGGCAAGGCACATACTTGACACCTGACCTCGGTGGGAAAAGCAGCACAAGTGACGTTGTGGCCCAAGTAGTGAGAAGGATATAGGTACAACCACGATTTGGGGTTAAGGTTTAGGTTCGCAGGAGCCGGAAAGTTATTGTAAACCGCTCTCTCGCCACCGTCCTATCTACGCCTTCTTCACCTTGCCAGCACACACTGCTGCCTGTACTACATGGGGTTTGTCTAATCTTGTCCTTCGATCGAAAGCACGGACACCTCGAGGCTTTCATTCACTTCGCGTGTTGCATGCGTCATTGTGCAGGACTCTAGCGATCTCATATCGTGCAAAGATGGGGAAAAACAACACTACAAAGAAGGGCAAGCAGAAAGTGCCTACACAGGCGGGAGCTCCTGCCAGTGCTCCACCTCAACCTCCCCCCTCTCCGTCTCCTGTGCCAATAGTCCCTTCACCACCATCCGCACGTCACATTCAGTATCCATCTACAACCATGGATGCCATCGAGGAACAAGGAGAATTCGGCGGCCAC
Source organism: Boletus tylopilopsis (assembly GCA_038093875.1). Taxonomy (NCBI): domain Eukaryota; kingdom Fungi; phylum Basidiomycota; class Agaricomycetes; order Boletales; family Boletaceae; genus Boletus; species Boletus tylopilopsis. The sequence goes on along the minus strand of JBBPTB010000016.1, from coordinate 66,383 downwards.
TTGGGTGATCTTCCTTCCTTGTCACGGGAAAGACCATCCTTACGCTGATGGCTGGAATCATTCCCCCTTCAGATGGCCTCGCAGAAGGCGAAGAGGAAGAATCATGGCAGGACGTCGGCCGTCCGTCCGATAACTGGGCTGATAAGGCCGGAAATAGTAACAGAGACTTTGGTGACGAAGGGTGGGAAACAGGTGACACTCAAGCACCTATGTCCCCCTCACCACCTCAGCCTCCACAGAAAAGACTCGATGGAGGCAAAGATCACGCAAACCCATACTATTCTCAACAGCGGCTCCGACGTCCGTCACCGAACCACCAGATCGGTGCTAACGTCGGTGCCCATAGCACTTCAACGACTGGTTGGGGGCACGTAACCTCCCAAGATGCCTGGGCTGCTGAAAGCGACGAAGAGTCAGGTGACCAGGATGACCGAGCGGATGGGGAAGACGCATGGCAAGTCCCGGTGAACGATGGGTGGGATGGTGCCAATAGTGGTTGGGGTCAACAATCTCATTCCGCGGCATGGAATCATGCTGTATCTACGCATTCTGCTCGCCTCCGAGCAACGTCGACGCCGCATGCACCGACTACTGGGTGGCAAAGTTGGGGTGAGGAGGCGCGAAAACTAGCCAAGGTAACTTTTGATTCCACCATCCCACCTCCTCAAGCTCCTCTGGGATTGGGAGCAAGCTAGTTTTATCCCAGGTGCAGAGATCCCATATTTTGAATGCATTACTCAATCTTCGAAACAGAATCAACAACCATATTCTATGCCTTTAAATACTGGAACCTCATCTATTCCTGCCGCTGTGAATAGCTGGCAGCAATCTCCGCACCGTGGGAGTAGACACGAAGAACAGTTTCGATCATATCGGTCCCATGAACAGTACCGCGACCATGAAAGTAAGAACTCAAACTGGAGCAAACGACCGCGACAGGATGAAAGGCCACAACCACGCAAACTGAGCAAGAGTGATGGGCGGTGGCAAGAAGAGATGCATGATGTGTGGGGACTTGGTGACGGATGGAGTGATTTGCAAGACGAAGAGGAGCAACAGGTCATGACACAAGATGCCTGGGGTCGCAAAGTACATTTTTCCCCCAGTGCCTTACGCGCATCTATGCTTCCTTCTTCCGCCCCTTCCGTTGCCCCCTCGACAGTTGTCGAGAACTTTACGGTAAACGCTCTGCCGCAAAACAAGCTTGGACTTTCAACAATCCCGATGTCAAAGACGCTTTCGTATGCATATTCGGGTACCACGCCATCTACGGAAAGCGAACCTGGTCGCGCGGCAATGCAGCGGATAACGGATTTCCAATTTGTCGAGTCACGAGGCGAAGCATTGAAGAGTGTGCAACACGCTTTCTATGGCAAGCAACGCAAAGCTGCGGATCGGTTTTACTGGTTGTTCTCCCCGGAGAAGGACGAGCGAGTCTCATCTCTTTTAAATTGGATAAATTCAATGTCATTTGGGATTGCATCCTTTGGTGTGAGTTGGCTCATCCTTTTTGCACCCCATCACTCTCTCATGTTTCTCAGCTACAAAAATTCCTACAGACCCGAGAACGAGGCGCTCTGATTGTCAATGCTGCTTACCGACCCGTTCATGCTCCCAATGACCCTGCCTTTGACTGGGTTACCTGGAACCAAATCCAACGGACCATGGATCGGATTTTGCAAGAGTCCGTTGGTTACTATAACCCAGCTATGCATATCATAGTCTTTGTCTTCCTGCCTTCACTGTCTGGAAACAGTGTGGCTATTTGGAGGCGGAAATTGCCTATACCTAATAACATTCGCCTTGCCTACCAGGCCCAAATTACCCAAGCGATGGCCTCTTTGCGTAAGGAATATCCTGTACTGGTGGACGAGTGAGTGCACGCGCTATCTTGATACGAATTGCATCTAACGGCTTGGTCAGACTTCCAGCTCCCCACGAACCACCACCTCCACCACCTCCTAAGAAAAAACGAAAGTGGTACAAACTTTGGCTATCTTCATGAAGTTGAAGTTGCATCCAGCGTGATTAACGATGTTCGGATTTCTCCATGTATGAACAATGCAGTTGTAGGGTGCTCTCATTATACTCGTTCCAACTACAACTTGTTTCGATTTCCTCGAATGTTCTGTTTCGTTTCAGGAACTGACATGCAGGATGAATAGAAGCTACTACTAGTACAGTAATGCGTATTACAATGTACACTTCCATCAAGTGACAAGTCCCTGGCAACTTACAAACGCCAATATCAGGACTAACCCTGAATGAGATCTACTCCAATGGTCTGGTGAATAACTCACCTTGTGCGATGCAGGCGAGATTTGGAGCTTGAGAGCTAAAGTACGCAACTTCTCAATTCTATGATTATGAATGGTGGACAAAGGGACACCCTGGTGGAGCTCCACTTCATGCATGAATGCTGCGACATCAGCTAGCGACAAGCCAAGCCGAGGAAATAGTTCAATATGATGTCTGAAGGATGTCAGTATGAGTAGCCATCGGTTGCACACTGGGATGCACTGGCAGGCATGGCTTGCCTCGTTAGCTTTCCCTCTTTCAAGGACTGCAGCTCTGTGCGCGTGGCAGACTGGAATGAATTAAGCTGGGCTTGGGTCTGCGATATGTCACGGCGCAGGAGAGATATGTCGTTTTTAGACTTTTCCAGGCTGGATATCGCACGAGCCAGCTCTTCCCGCCTGAGGGTGACATCGCGCGTAGACTTGGAGACTACGCTCTGAAGGTCGGCGTTGGCAGCAACGAGGTGATCGATCTGCTGCGTGAGGAGGGATATGTGTCTGCGGGTGAAGGCATAGGGGATGGCGACAACGGGTACAAAGAGGGCAGTGAGCAGGACGACGGTGGTGATGGCGGGGCGCCTGAGTAAAGCATTGTCCCTTGATGGTGATTCCATGGGAGTTGTGCTTAGATAATACCACAGTGCGAACGGTCTACACAGTCACGCCGTCGGGTCACCTCAACGGCGACGACAACGACGACGACGAGCTGCTCACTTTCCCGGGTCAGCGACCATCTCGCGGGCGATGCAAATTCTCTTTGGCTGATCGACTCATCCATTGCCAACATTATTTCTTCTGGCCTGGTGACAGCAATCCGGATATGGCCTCTTCCTCGCTCGTCTCAGAAATCACCTTCACTGGCGCTGTACCAAGTGACGCTCCCGCGGAATCAAGCGACACAGAGAATGAAACCTTGGAGTCTCACGAAGTCATCGAACTTCAGGCGTTTAGCGAACGCAAAGCATGGATAGAGGACAAAATCAAAGTGAGCCTTCACCGCAGCCTCATCCCATCCCTCTCTTCTTACTCCATCACCCAGTTTCTCGAGCAATTACCCCCCATTCAAGCATTCGTTGGCATTGACGCCATCCGCACTTCCACTCATCCTGTACCCTGTCTGCCTTCCCGTGAACAGCTTCAGGAGTGGTTGGTGGAACATGACAGGATTGAAAAGGAAACCGAGATTTTCGATTCTGGTGAGCTCAAGAAGCTCAGAAAGTTCACAAAGGGTAGGAATTCGCCATTCTTTTCTTCCCACGTACCAACACATCACAGCTGCTACACAGCGTCATCTTTCCCCTGAGGACACCGATCTCATTGAGCTCACTCTTACCACCATATATGAACTCGACAGGCTTCTTCATCTCCTCCGAGATCGATCAGAAAACCTCGACCTTCTTGGCGTCCGACTCTCTTGGGAAGAGAATCGCACCGCAGCTTGGGCAGATCTCAAGAAGCTTCTGTTTGATATTGAAACATTCCTTGCAACTCGAGCACGGTGGTCTCCGTCTATCTACGAAGTAACGGTAAAGCATGAAGAGCGGCCTTCTCCACGCAGAGGATCTATTGCTTCCATGGCTTCCGACAGCTCGACCACTTCTAGCGCTGGTTTCTCTCGAACTGCACGCTTCAGGCTTGCGGAACTATTGTCTCGTGATGCAGCTCAATTCGCTGGAAAAGCCTCGTCACTGCGACACGGAAAGATCGCCGCTGCAGGAAAGGCTCTCGACAGATTGATAGACAACAGTCGAAAGCCTGTTCCAGAGGAACTACTTGATGAGCAGGATAGGCTTGAAGAGAAAGGTATCCATGAGATGGAAGATGTCGGCAAGTTTGTTATGGACATTGTAATGCAATGGAGAAAGTAAGTAGCCATGACTCCTTTCACCATTTCCATGCGTAATTTTTTCTCTTGTAGGGCGGATGAACTCTACGTCGAAACCATGAAGGATCAGAATGCGGCGCAGAACCTCTTGGAGGAAATCGAGACTGCTAAACTCTCTCATCCAACTTCTCGACAGAGCTCAAGTTTTACCTCTCGTGTCGACACTCTTGTAAAACGCCTCGCGCTACGTGGAGATCCGAGGTTGAGCCCGACCATTCTTCCTCGACCAGCTCACTCGTTATTCGTGGATCAGTTGCCGTTTAACGACGCGCTTGTTCAGACGCTGTCCACGGAGTTTGCGAATGCTATGGACTTGGTAGCCAAAGTGGATGGTCTTGCCAAAGAGTATCGCGCCAATTACGAAGTCGTCAAGGAAGTGGATATCCTTTCCCAGTCCGCGACTGAGCTTTTGTCGACGTTTAACTCCATCACCGATCGCCTTTCAAATGGTATTCCCACTTATGAGGGAGATGGATCTCCACCAGACTTGTCATCCGAAGCATGTTTAAGACCCACTATGCATGCTACATTCCTCGCTTTACTCCCACCTTTACTAGAAGCAGCGGAACACGCCAATTTCACTGCCGACAAGGACGTCTGTTCCTATCAGCTGGCCCTCCTTAACTTGGAGCGACCCGGGATCGACCCCTCCTTCAAGCAACGTGCTGCAGATCAATTGAACTCCCTAGTGGTAACACAAGACAAGTTGCGTATTCTTGTCAATGACACTAACACGCGGGTGGGACACCTCAGAGTTGTCAGGAAGATATGGTCAGTTATGGATGATTCCCTAAAAGCGCTGCAAACCATTCAGAGTGAAGCGGGAGAAACAATGGAAAAGGAGAGATGGAAGCCGCTGGATGGTCCTGGTGCAGATCCTATGACCCCAGAGACGCCTCGGTCTCGTAATCTGGATCCTATCGTTTCCTCGTCCGACATGCTTGAACGCCTCGACATTGTACGGGAGACTCTCTCGCATGATGCTGCCATCCCCCTAGCTTCCTTATCAGGTGCTCTCGAAGCCTCTTTACATTCCTTCCTGGCACAGACATATGGCGGACTCATGAGTCGGCTGGAGAATGTCAACCAGATGCTACAGCTCCTGGACGCGATCAGAGCCCAATCTTCGGCTATGGCCTCACTTCGGGAGGAAGTAAATGAACTGCAAGTACGGATGGAAGATCTCGTGATCCGATATGATGCCGCTACCGACGAGGCATTATCAGGAAATTTACCTCTTGAACGCATTTCACAGATATACTCGGAGCTACAGGTGGACACTGATTCTCTCTGTAACGTTGTCAAGACTTTCGTCAACGGTGTTGCCTACCGCGTGCCCCAAGTCGCCCCAAGTCCTCGTGATCAGACCTCTACTGCCTTTATCCGCAAAAAGTTCTCTTTTACCGATGTCGGGCTCGGTGCTTCTACATCACCTGACGCTGTCGAACTTCCCTTTTCGCTCACCAGCTTAGACGACAGTGTTCGCGTGGACTCCAACCTTCTGGTCATGAGGCTCACCGGACGCTCGGAAAATTTGCATCGGAAGGCAGATCACTTCCAACTCGCCCGGATGGCTAAAGATGTTGATGGCGCGATATCCTCGGCCACCCGTGACTTGCGTGAAGTCACTCAAGACCTCGAGTCCTTATGGATCTCCTTCACCTCGATGCCGCAGACTGATTCGAAACTCCAAGATTTACAGCAACTATCTCGAGCCGTTGACGAGCATTGTGCCCAACATCGCTCTCGTCTATCCAGTTCGTTATCGTTGATCAGAGAATCCATCCGTCACATGGAGTCCATACCAGCTTCTCACGACCTGTATTTCTATGAAGCACTACTCTCATCGCGTCGACGAGGCGTGGATGACTTGGAGATCAAGGTTAACTCATGGGGCGACAGGCTGGTCATGGTTAGGATCAAAATATCTGAAGCTCTTCTCGTCGAATCTCAAAGGCTTGAAGCTTTGCGTATCCAGCACGAACGAGAAGCGGAGAAAGGACAGCAGGAGGAACGCGAGCCCTCAGTCCGACAAGACAAGCTCGTTTTTGAGGTGATTGGGCAGCCTCGGGAACCGGGTGTGAAAAATGAGATTGGGCCCCATCGCGAAATTCGGGTAAATAGGGATCCCAATGAGGTACTCGACGCGCAAGTGCAGCAGAGGGAAGGGCAGCAAATGACCTCTATTGCCCAACAAGAATATAGACAAGACGAGGTCAGAGTAAAAACCTTCCTGGAGGTAAGGGGTATAATCATTCGATGTGAGCAAGGAGAAGCGGTTGGGCTACAAGAAGATTCGCGGAATGAACAACCCCCTGTGCTTGTCCAAGGTCCACCAGGAATGACTGGCATTCCGGAAGAGGGTTCGTGTTATTTTGGCTCTTACCATCCCCGTAATGACACTTCCCCTCAGATGTATTTGGCCTACGAGTAATTCCTTCACCTTCCCCTACTAAAGGTCAAGGGAAAAACGAGCTATTAGACAAGATCGTTGTCCTTAGGAAACGTCTTAGGTCAATCTACATCAATGAGGCCGCTCGGCCCACGCCAACGTCTCCATTTGTTGCGCAATTACCGACTCTGGAGGAACATGAGAAAATGAATGCTCGTTTATCTGCCATCCTCTCCGCATCCGCGTCTTTGCCATCTTCAGCTCCCCTACCGACAACTGACTTGGAACTCCAGTCGTTGAAGAGCGAGTTAGACGCTTCCCAGGAGCTTGTGCGTCGCATTCGCCAATTAGCAGATCTTGCGGATATTGTCCATAAATGCGACATGGCCTTCAGCGATCTTTTGGAGCACATTGACAGTTATCCAGCGGCTCCTGTAGGACCATTATCAAGCACACATGTCTCGACACCTCGCCTACCACCGGAGGAACAACTTAGTGCTCGGATTGGCTTCACCAGGCGAATGCTTGGACACGTGAAAACGTACTTGGAACCAATCAATGACGATCCTCGTGCTGTCAATGAATACCAACGTGTCCAACAAACTTGGGTGGAACTGGAAGAGATGGCCAATGATAGAATCAGGGGACAGAGATCGCGATCATCCAGTGTACTCAGCTCTGGTCGAAGCAGCCGTGCATCTGTCTCGGCTGTCAGCTCTACTTCGGGTGCGAATCGTCCAGACAACCCCAGACTTTCTCAAAGTGGAAAAGCCGGTAGATACTCGAACCTTTCCGTGAGCGGGTCGGGTGGAGGCAAACTCCTAGCTCCAAACCATCCGCCCTCCCGACGCGCGTTATCCAGTTCCTCAAATACTCGCCACCGGTCGTCAAGCCGACTATCCATGACATCAGTGGATACTACCCGTTCAGTTTCTGGACCTATATCCTCGGCATCTCCAGCCTTCTCGTCTTCCGTGTACGGCTCTACTTTTGCTTCCCGGCAACGTACAGCGAGTATGTCATCCGCTGTCCCTAGCCCTGCCACACCCTCCCTGACGGCACGGCGGCGGACACAAACCAGCTCCCGAGGCTCTCCCACTCCATCGGAAATGTCATCCAATTCGCGAACTAACCCGCCGCGGTCTTCGTCGTCCATGTCCACTTGGGCTCGCGCACCAAGACAATCATTCCCTATAGTGAACAAGACCCAGACCCCTCCTCGTCGGCCCCAGCCAGCCCCTAAAAAAGCGTACGTTGCAAATCCGAAAAATAAACTCGATGTTGCGGTTGGAGATGTTGTTAACAAGCTGCCTGTCAACATCAATGTCGAAGTTGTTGCGGATACCTGGAAGGATCAAAGCGGCAAATATTGGATAGGGGATCAAGAACCTAGGCTATGCTTTTGTCGAATTCTCCGATCGCAAACCGTAATGGTTCGGGTTGGGGGCGGATGGCAGGAATTGTCCAAGTAAGTGATACTCTCATGATAAGTAGTTGCTTCCAACGTCCCGTACCATTTTCTAGGTTCATCAAGGATCATTTCGCAGACCAGTTCCGAATCATGCCCCCTGAATCACCACCACGGTTTGGCTCACCTCGGTTCGGATGCAGAGAGGAAAAATGGATTAGTTCTGCGACCTTGTTTGAAGCCCCGGAAATCATTACCACTCCCCCGCGTCCACGTACCCCTGAATCCTCCGGACCTTTCATTCCCTCTTTCACCCTCTCCACACCCAGCGCTCGCAGTCCACACACAATGAAGTCCTCGCCGTCATCGGGATCACCATTAGCCCCAATGCAATTCATGCGGCTTGCACACCTGGACGGGCCACCGATGCGTCCGATCACGCCGTCAAAACCACCTACGCATCGCTCTCGAACAAGTATACTCAATACACCAGCTCGACACACATGGAGACCCTGATAGTTAATCATTTGCATTTTCCTGGCACTTTTTCTGGACTTACACGACGTCTACTACTAATTATTTAATTCATGTTGACCTCGCGGGATAGGGACACTCGCTGGCGATACCTTTACTTACTGCCGTGCATCCACGTACTTTGTACTTGTCTCTTACATAGATTTATCATCGATGTCCGCTGTGAATGCCATGTTATCACCTGCTTATTTCCATTTTAGGTATTCTCGAGAGAGCACCCACTGGCATCCACACTGCACTAAATACGGCTTGACCTTTCTGCAGCAATCCCTGGGCCGCAAAATGGATTCGGAATTAAAATGCAACCGTCTCAACTGTAGGAAAGCACTGGTCGACAAAGCGGTAGTGGTACGTCTGAAAAATTCATCTTCTCCAACATTCCGTCAGTGTCGTCGTATTCACGCCGAAACGCATGAATCACTCAGACAACCTGTAAGTCATCAATAATTCCAACAGAGAACAACAATCAAGCACCTCCGCGAGGATAGGCTCGCATATATTCTGTCGTAAGTTGGTCAACACGGCAAGTATCTTGCAATGACCAATTCTGAAATAGTGGAATGCGCGAACGAGTTGTTCAATATGTCGCGGCTCTGTCCAGGTACTTGGAGTAATATTGAAGAATCTTGACAATTTCTGATGTGTACAGCTTGCGAAACATCGCTTACGGAGCCGTAAGTCCTAAATACGTTGCGTCTCATGGTTCGACCGATACGTAGCTCTTTACCCCTACTAGTGATGATGTGGTGGTAATGAACTTAACTAACCTTTATAGTTATCACTGACGAAATGGAAGGTTTGTTGTTTGCACCCCACCAACGATTACAAAACGGTACGTCGACCCACTGGGACCTCTACTCGCTTTAAGCCCTCTGCAAGTCCGTTCTTTCTGGGTTGAGCCCTTCTGTCATCATGGAGATTTGCAGTCGGTTGGTATCATCGTGATCCTTCGCCTCTTGAAGTTCATATTTGGGAAGCGCTCTCTCATTTTGGCAGTATCAAATACACCAAGAAAAGTGCGTCACTTTGATTGTTTATCGTGTACTCTGCATGTGCTGTCGCGCAGCTCATTTCAACATGCCGTGACCCGGAACCTCAATGATAAGAATGCACAGCTGCAGAAACAGTTGGAAAATGTCGTAAGGGAAGGTATGCGCTATCTGTCATCATCGGGCACCACGACTATGGTTGTGATCCTAGCCAACGGGGAAATCAGTCTTCTTGGAAGCAAAGTTGCAGGTAAGGATTAGTATGACCGTAGCGACATGGCATCTTTCTGGTTTTGCAAACAGAATTGGAGAGGGACCTTGAGTTGGAGCGCCGGAGGGTCCACGAATTACAAGATACGTCAAGAGAACGAGAGAAAGAATATCACAAACTCAAGGTAAGGTTCGTTTATTTTCGGTCGACTTCGATCTTACAAAACCTATCTAGGCTCAGCTTGACAGAGTAAAGAGGAGGGCTCTTCTTGGCCCTGAAGCGTCCTGTGCAACTCAACTTCCTGTAAACAACCTCGGTCATTCCCATCGTTCTCTTGACAACCAACCGAGACAAGTCGTCGGGGACGTTGACATAGGAGCTGTAGTGGGGGGTATGGAAGCTATTGGGGTAAATATAGGCTGAGATGCACGCTGCCTAAACATTCCTACCTGACAATGCACTAGATACAACGCACGCCTCTCGTCAGCCGCGTTGCAAAAGGGAGCTTTGGGATGCAACAGGGGCGCTCCGGGCTACAAGTGATGTCACACTCTAGTGCATACAGTCGAACCACCTCCATGCAGCGTCACCCTCTGAACACAAGCGATCGCACCTTTGTGGCCAATTCTGTTTCTGATCGATCGGACAGCGCACACGAAGTGGAACACTTACTTCTTCCGAAGACTGTCAAAAGGGCGCACACCGGAATACAACCTGATTCGAGTGGATGGGGAACGAGTTCAGCGAGGTCTCTTCCGGCCCAACGATGTTCGTGAGACATGTCTCGCCTTCCGCGTTCTGTTGACTCATTGATCGCAGCATTCACCCTCTCAACAAAGAGGGGGTTCCGGCCCGCAAGATAAAGAGATACCGTCGTGAACCCCATGTACATTAACTTAAGCCAGTAACCAAACAGTGGACAATGATACATGCGTCAGCGTGCAAATTGTAGGAGGTCGTATGTAAGGTATCGCACCATAATATCAGCGTCGATGATAGTTAGTAAAAGACAAACAAAGAAAAAGGAGGAATACTGAAGTCATTCATATCGAAAAGTGCCATTTTTCTCGTCCTCGAGGTACTGTCCAATGGCCAGGATATCCTGGCCAGCGCGACGTAGGTATACAGCGAGCATGTTCTTGTCCGCCTTCGGCAGAAGAGCTGCGAGCTTATCGACTTGTCGGCTGAACTCCGCATCAGAGTTTGAGCTATTATTCTGCCGTGCACCACGGCCGTCGAAGAGAGAGGGTCTGCGTGTCATCGTGCTTGGGCGTTGAATGCTTGCACCGTTGGTAGAATTCTGTGAGGCAACAATAATTGTCTGCGACCTCTGCATACGATTGGGAGGCGCACGGGGACCACCGGGGACGGATGGTGCCGTGAGTGGTAAATTTGCGAGGCGTGGGCTAGGCTGCTCGTTCCTATTCCTGGGGGGGCTCCTGGATAGCGTCTTCACAGGAGACGGTGGAGTTAACGGCTTTTCTTTTTTGATGCTAGCTCTACGTCCAAGCGTAGCGAAGAAGCTGCCAGGAGATCTTGCAACTGAGGGCGAAACGGCCGAACGACCGGATGAGGTCGATGAGGTTGCAATTATTGTAGACGCTCGAGAGGGGCCACTCCGAGGAGTTGCGGCTAACGCAGGATAAGGAAGAGGGGGTGGTGCGTTGGGTGGGCTGGCATCTCCAGCAGTACGGGAGGCAAGATCAGTCGCCGAATAGGCATCAGCTCTTATTGGAAATGTGACACCTGAATCACTGGACGACTGGGATATATGACGTGGTGCAATGGATGGAGAATGAGTAGATGGAGCACGAGGTCCTTTTGATGGATTCGCATTCACGCGTTTCGCTGACGAATGAGGATGGAGTGCTATGAGATGAACCAGGTCAGCCGAATGTCGCAAAGTAACGGCCCTAACCTACTCTTGTACCTCGTCTCTGCGACCCAGTCGGCCAGCCCGCAGTCACAGATGTACAATTCGTTGATTTTGTATGCATAGCCTATTGATCGTTCTAGGGCGGTACGTTTCACAGTCACGTCTGCAAAGAACATCGCAGACGGGTATGATGACCTTGTCTTCCTCACTGATGGTACTGGATGTGGCATAGAATGAGCAACTGAAGGCGAAGGTGTTCCAGAGGAACGCTTGCTCCAGACAGACGGGCGATTGAGTGAGATCAACGAAGGGGTTCGTGGTAGGGACGAGAAACGCTTCATGTTAAGCGCGTTCTTCAACGATTTCGTGTCCAAGTGAGGTAGATCGTTTTTCGTTGGTACAGGTGGTACAGTCTCCGCTGGGCGAGTGACTGTTCTGTCGGGATCTATCCACCCTTGCGCTGCGCTTTCATCAGAACGGGGCGAAGACGGTGGATCAGGATGAGGGCGCTCTGAGCCAAGGCTGAGCTTGAGATTGTCGGCTCGACGTATCTCTAGGCCTCTTCCACCGATCCGTCCTTCATGTCCGCGCGGAGGTTCAACAACGGTTGGAGGTGGCACGTCACAGGAATTTATGATCCCCATATCATCAATTGCGAGACCTATAGAAGCCACTAGATCATCCATCGAGTCAAGACGAGGTAATGAGGTCGCGATCTCCTCATGTGATGCCACGGATTCCAATGTGCATAGTCTTGATGGGGGAAATGCGCCTTCTCGAACGTGACAAGGCTTGAGATCAGAGTCAGGGTTTTCGTGCGAGCTAGGCAAGATATCTCTCAGTCATGATTTCACTACGAGGTTAAACTGCGCACCTCTCGGGACTACCTGCGGGAGGAGCAACAGCTGGAAGAACCGTCGGAGACACCTTCGGTGGGGTTGAGGATATGACTTCTTTCTCAGTCGGCGGCGACAAAGACTTGGCTTTGAGGGCAGCGGTGACATGCGAAGGTAGTTGCAACACTTGCTTCATGGCCTCTAATTCTTCTTTGTTTCGAATAGGTGAGTGTCTGGGAGGTCGTGGAGGTGGTGATTTAGGATCAAGAGTAAAGACGGCCTGGGGTGGTGGTGGGAGAGGTCCGGCGGTGGCATGCAGACCAGGCTGGTAGTAGAGGTATGGAGAAGGCGTCGCAGAAGGTGACGTCAATGCAGTTGACGGGGTCAGAGGACTGGAGAGATTTGTTCTGGGAGACATGAAATCTTGCGCACTAGAAAGCGGACTCGAGGATACAGGGCTAGGACTGGGCGACGGTGATTGAGGAAAGAGATTGATGACGACGGGACCCGCGACGCGATCACTTATATGCTTTGACTCGCCTATGTTTGGCGTTCGTACAGGAGTGGAGAGTTCCTTGGCTTCTTTGACGGGGCTGACGCCGGGTGTAAGGGCATCCTTCCTCTGACGTGCACGGCTGGTGGAACAGCCCGAGTCAGATGGGTCGGAACTTCCGGGAGACGGAGACCTCGACTGCGGTATCTGAAATAAAGGCGGTCTGAGCGAATCAGAGGCGGACGGAATGTTTAGTGCTTGCTGTGGAACCGATGCAGACCCAGGGAAGCTGGTCGTACCAACAACTGCGACCTCACGGGAGGACTTGCGGGGTACATGACGGACAGGCTTTGGAAAGAGCGCAGTACCATCCGATGGTGAATACGCATTGTTGGTGGGTATAGCAATGGAAGACTGGGGCTTGGACGGAGGGGCAGTCCTGGATTGTGTCAGAGCCGAGTAGCTCTGGGGAGACGCGTCTGGCGGTGCAACCAATGCAAGACCGAGGTTGTTCGGTGGATCGCCACCGGAGCCGGAGCGGCGAATGCCACACTCTGACCGATCCTGGACAGCTGGCTTCTTGCATGTGTCCATCTCTACGATAGCAAGACGCCTTCTGTCAGTGCCACCTTGGGAAGGGACACTAGTCCGACGATGAAGAACACCGGTCGATGGGGGACCTGCAGCGGGAGGCGATGCGGTGCGTGGTACTACAGAAGGACTAGACTGCCATCCTTGTGCAGCGTCGGAAGACTGGTAGTAGGACAGGATGGCGTCTGTGTCTTGCTGGACTGTGTTAGGACGGTCAGTATCACTGGTCGACATAGTGTGGGATATGCTACTAGTACCTGAGCTCACGCGCACGGTCGAAGTGTGCATCTGTGCGGCGGTCGATACAGTAACATTAGAAAATTAAAGTGCACCGCTCATCAACGTTGTATAACAGTAGCGACGACAAAAGGACAGCCAACGGCACCGCCTCAGTACCGCCCTACGACCTGAAACACTGTATCCAAAATAAAGCAGATCCCTCACGATCGGATCACTCTGCCTAGTCACTAGCCGTCAGATCCTGTGACTATGGTGTATCTGTCAGTAGTGCCTGCAAACGTGGTGGCGGTTGACTGACATCGCTGATCTGCCAGCACAGCTCTTTTCCTGTCCAGAATGTCCCGACAGTCGTGTCATCCAACGTCCAGCTATCCTCAACCCGGTACCGGTGTACCTTTTCCAACACGATTCTCCGACCATTGGCGCCAACGCTGCGTCCGTAGAACGCTCGTCCATATCTACTCACGAAGTTCTGGAGCTTGTCCAGCGCGCCGAACGACTCTAGCATGTGCGCGACAAAGGGTAATAGGATCGGCGAGGTGTACACTCCTGCGGCACAAGGATGGGCAGGTGATGCCACGGACTTGGATTGTGCTGGGTGCGGTGCTGAGTCCGATCCCAAGAAAAACCTTGGATGCCCTACAATTTATGGGCGTATTCGCGCTTCTGAATGTGCACATGCGAAACGGCACCCACCTTCGAGTATGACTTGGCGTAACATTTCTCGGTCAGTCGGATACTTGGCAACAGGTTTGCAGTAATTCCAAGGCTGACCCGCCCAATCATCGACTGTCATGGCGAGATGATGTGCCGTGATCGTGCATGCTATGGTACTGCCGAGTGACTTGACAGTTTCGACGGCTGCCCGAGTTGTTGCATGCTCGAGTACAATGCGCAACTTGGGAAAGGCTAGATGAAGTTTCTGCAGGTGAGGAAGAAACTTTTCCTCTGCATTCAGTACGCAGATATTCTATGAGTCATTCAACGTCGCGATCGGTGACGATGACCACCTGCTTACTGAGGTAGGATCTGATGGAACTTCGCCGTGCAGATTGAGGACGAGATCACACTTCTCCATCTCCTCGAAGACTGGGTAGTACACTTCGTATGATTCGATCCCACCATCAGAGTTGGTGGTGACGCCTCGGGGGTACGACTTGACGCCAACGATGCCTGCATCTTTTGCCTTTCTGACCTCCTCGGGAGTGAGGTCTGGTGAGAGATAGAGGGACATCAGATAGTCGACGTTACTGTCGATCGCCTGTAGTTGTTTTTTGTACTCTATTGCCATCTCTGTCTTAGTGATCGGCGGGGTGAGGTTGGGCTACGGCTCGTCTAAGGTGGAGTTGAGGCCAGTGTCTCGACACACTACTCACCATCACGTAGGCCAGATCGAAGCCGCCCTTTCGAACATGCGGCGTAACCAGCTTCGAAAGCTCCCCTTGTCTCAGATGGACATGGAAATCTGCGGGGGACTCTACGATCAATAGCCTGTTGTCCGAGTCAGTGGACATATGGTACAAAGCACGATCACGTGATGCATGCAGAACAACGCGTTCGGTTTTCAACTTGTCCCGCTCGTTAACTTACTTCCACGATCCGGCCATCGCGATGGTTGCAGCTGGCTCAATCACCGTCGTAGGTGAGCATAGTCATTTCTGACTCGTCGCTTACTATCTCATAACACCAAAAAGTCCGTGTAAGACCTCCAACTCCCTGGGAGGCGGCGCGCCTACCAGAACCATGCTACGACACAACCATCCGCTGCGACGGGACACTCGCCACACCCGGTAAATCAGTAACAACTTCAGCACCCCTCCGCGATATCGTACAGATAGTCGATGATCGCATTCTCACTTTCGATCCCGACCAGCAGGACAAGGCACGTGCCTTCGTCGAGCGCGGCTTTGTGCCTCCAGGAACGAAGCGGTACAAGGACAAGAGGTTCATGTTTGACAGAGTGTTTGATGGGGAAGCACGACAGGAAGACGTGTATGCGGCTACCGCAAAGCCGCTCCTTACTGGCCTGCTGGAGGGCTACAACGCTACTGTATTTGCGTATGGCGTACGCTATTCAATTCCGTATAATTATGTGTCAGCGCTAATTGCTTCCCAGGCGACGGGGTGTGGAAAAACACACACCATCAGTGGGACAGAGATAGATCCTGGCGTAATCTACCTCACTATGGCCGATCTGTTTCAACGCATACAAGACCGCAAAGACGAGTGGAACACAGAAGTAGTCGTCACCTTCCTTGAGATCTATAACGAAGAAATTCGCGATCTCCTCGCCGACGTTACTCCTACTCCACGTGGTGGTCTCCAGATCCGAGAAGACAAGTCCGTCAAGGTCGTTGGCCTTGTCGAGCTACACCCTACCAGCGCTGAAGAGGTCAAACAGATCGTCCTCCAGGGCAACTCACGCCGAACACAGTCACCTACCCATGCCAACGAAACATCATCTCGTTCACACGCCGTTCTCCAAGTACATGTTACCCAATCCCCGCGGACTGCCTCGTTGACTGAGCAGCGAACAATGGCCACACTTTCCATTATCGACTTGGCCGGAAGTGAACGCGCCGCCGCGACATCCAACATGGGCCAGCGGATGGTCGAAGGTGCCAACATTAACAAATCACTCCTTGCGCTTGGTAACTGTATTAACGCACTCTGCGAGAGTGGCGGCGCCATTCGACATATCCCCTACCGCAATAGCAAGCTTACCCGTCTACTTAAATTCTCCTTGGGTGGAAATTGCAAGACTGTCATGGTTGTCTGTGTGGCACCTACCTCGCAGCATTTTGACGACACTCACAACACTCTTCTGTATGCCGAACGTGCCACGAAGATCAAAACCAAGGTGGTCACTCGCAATGTCGTCAATGTTGATCGGCACGTCGGTCGATATGTCGAAGCCATTAATCGCCTGAACATCGAAGTTACTGAACTCAAGGCCAAACTTGCGGGAAAGATCAGTGCCGAAAATGACGTTGCCAGACGCAAAAGAGCGGAAGCCAGGGCCGAAGTCGATCGCGCGAAGCAAGACATGCAGGCACGAATGGAGCAGACTCAGGCATCAATCATCGATGGAGCATCCTGTGCAGGCAAGATATCTGCCGCAGAGGAAAAACTGTTTGCCATTCGTGCTCGTATCACCCAGATCGACACATTGATGACCGAATGCTCCTCGTCTTCACCCTTTCTCGGTCTCGAGGCTGAACGAGCCCTCTTACAGGCCCTCGCAGGCCCAGAAGAACAAGCAATCCAGCCACACTCTCATTTAATCACACGCACAGCTCGTGCACAAAATTCGCGCAACATTTTCGAGGCCACTCTTCGTGCAGCCAGTGAACGTCGCTCCGACAGGTTGGAAGAATCCGGCATCGAGAATGTCAAGGCAGATGCCAAATGGCGGGTGGCTGAAATGGACCGGATCCGGACGGAAGCTGAAAGGGATGCCCTCAAAGAATCCCTCCGTTCTCAGGCAGAGTCGGTCGTGACCCTGCTTGGAATGATTGGACGGTGTGCTGTCGTTCTCGGGGAGGCTTCACGTGTTTTGAAGACGGCAACAGAAGAAGGAAAAGATGGGCTTGAGAGTGCTGCGAAGGCCGTTGCAGCGTCGTTGAGCGCCGTGGCAGGGAAAAACGACGACACTCTGGCCGCTTTAATCGGACAGACAACAGCAATGTACCGCGACGTCGCTTGCGGAGGTGTGATCCTCGGTGATAGTGTTGCCGACCACACTCTACAAACATTTACTCGTGTCGCCTCCAGTTCAGCCTTGCATTCCGTTGCCAGGCCTTCAAGACGGTCCTCACATAACAACATCGCCTCACCACGAAAAACCCATAAAACCCCGCGCAAGTCACTGCGTTCTAGCTTCGGTCAGTCGTACCGTCGAGTCTCTGACAAGGAAAAGAAAGTCGTCCAATGGAGGGACGAAGTAGGGAAAGGAGATCTGGATGATGCAGGCCAGAAAGAGAATCCACCCATACTATCCGTCGTTCCAAGCGACAGCGCGGAGAGCATTGGCCGCAGTCACTCAGTTGCAGGCTCAGAAAGCGAGTGGGAAGACGAACGAACTGAAGATAGCTTCAACCTCAGTTTCGTCACCGCTTCTAACGCAGGGACGTCTTCTTTGCCTTCCTCCAGACTATCTTGGAGTCTACGGTCTAGCACTTGTAGGCGACCGAGGCCAAGTCGCCTAGACCCTGGGTTCCTCAAAACACAAGGCGCGACGTCACTTGGGTGTCTCCAAGAAGCGGAGGAAAACACCTCTCCAGTCGAACGAGTACCACCGTTTTCTGAGAGAAGTATGAACCATTATGCGAGGAGCAACGATGGTGATGCTTCTATTCTACATATCCCCAAGAAAGGCGAGCACAGTCCGTCCCGTCGCCTTCCCACATCTGCCCCACGTTTCAGTACATCCTCTGCCAAGAGTGCACGCAGGCGGTCAAATGTTGGTCCATTGCGTAACGAGAGAACACGTCGAAGGTCGAGCATGATCCCACAGCAATCATTCGTTGCGAATGAGGTTCCCGTGTCAAGCGGCCCTCGACGAGTGGAACTTGTCAATAAATCACCTGCGAAGCGACCGAAGAGGCCTTCGCTGCTGGGAAACGCGTCAAGGACCTTGAGGGTCAAGGGACCAAGCATGCACACCGGCGTGGCGACATTGACCGTTCCGGGAGTGGATCCAAATTCCAGTATTTCAAGACCATTGTGGCGTTAATGTCGCCTCGAGTGGTGATTGCCAGTTCCATCAATATTGACCCAAGAGCAGAGCTCTTGCGTTGTACTCGGTGTATTTTTGTTGTCATCCACACATGACTACCTTTTTGTTTATACATACCCTCATGTCTCCGATTTTCCATCTTGTAAACGGAACGAGGGGCTGGTGTTCAACAGCCTACATCACTGTTACTCAATTGTTGTTTTCCTAGCTCTATGCATGTAGTTGTTATGTATCGTCGCTCGCTATCAATGCGCAATCATTTTCAATGTAAATCGACACCACTGCTAGTGCTACTGTACTGGAATGTGATCCCATAAATGCAGGGTGATTTACCGAAAATGTACAAGGTCAAATTATACGTTTTACCTCGAAAAATGACTAGTCAATTTGTCAGTGATACGCTTATTAGGGAGGACATCAGGCTTGCCTTTAGATAATATACCTGCCACGCAACCACTGAAAAGAGGACCACGGCTTGCAGGACCGACCACCATTTGACACGGTCATTTGTAGACTCGGCAGTGTCACGATGCCGTCTTTCGCGCACGACAATATATTCCTGCTCATCCTTTACAGCCAGAAGTCCAATTGCTAGCGAGCGGACTTCGCGCTCGACTGGTGCAACAATGTCCTCTATGGCAAAGAGTATGATCAACAAGGGGCAGAGAAAATAAGGGGAAACGGACCGTCTTCCGAGATGTATATGATACCGTGGACATTGAAGCTATAGTATTTAGCTGACCTGGCGACCCTCGGGGGGAACGTGCATACCTGACTTCTTTGTCTGCCATTGTGCTCATCTGGTTGGAAAAGCAGTACTCATACCGACCGTCTTTTTCTGCCGTCATTGAGGTTGAGCCGGTGGACTGTCTGATGTGCTTTGTCAAAATGGTTCCCTCCGGGTCTGTGAGCTGCAAAAGAGTCTATGAGCAATGCATAGATATCAGACGGGAAAAACGTACCCAGAAGTCGATGTCAAGGTGACCACCTTCCCCAACTTGGTAGGTGACAGTCATCTAGGGAAGAATGATAAGTAAAGGCAAAGGGGATGATATTGAAAGTACCTGGTCATTTTCATGAAGATCTTCAAAGAAACACTCCTTTGTCGATGCGGGTATGCGAATCTTGTGGGCCCATGCAAGAGCAGGAGAGAGTGCGAGCAGCGAGATACAGAAGAGGGCAAATTGTCTTCGCGACATGAAGGAACAAGACGAGGATAACATTTCCGCTTTCGGACAATGCGAAGACCCCGGAGACAAGACATTTTCTTTACGGTTTATAGCAAATCACAAAAAAAAAAAAAAAGATCGTGATAATTTTATTCCTCTCTCCTCCTTCGCTAGCAGATCTCGCACTTGTCCACCTACACCATGGCAGATTTGAACGATCCTCTCGCGCCAAAGGTTAGTTCTCGAGAACAACAGCATCCCAGTTCCTAGTCACATCGAGGCAATCGCGCCACTCATTTCACGAGACCAACAATCTAACGCTGATCTGACACGGATTACAGCAGGACGAAGAGGCCGATGTTCATTTCGAGCCAGTCATTAGGCTCACAGAGCAGGTAGAAGTAAAGACTCTTGAAGAAGACGAGGACGTCCTCTTCAAAATGTTAGCTTTCCATCATTGATGGCACGTTGTTGTTGACGCGATGCCTTGCGACTAGGCGTGCAAAGCTGTTCAGATTCGACACAAGTGGTAACGAATGGAAAGAACGAGGTACTGGCGATGCCCGCCTGCTTCAGCACAGAGAGACGAAGAAGATCCGTTTGGTCATGAGACGTGATAAGACCCTCAAGGTTTGCGCCAACCATCTCAGTGAGTATTCTGTATCAATTCGCGCGCTCTACTTACTGACAACACGCTCCGAGTTACCTCCGACATGCGCCTCCAACCAAATATTGGCTCTGACAGGAGCTGGGTGTGGAAGGTCGCTGCTGATTATGCAGAGTCTCCTCCTACATCTGAGACCCTCGCAATTCGTTTTGCAAATTCGGATAGTAAGCCGGCTACAAGTTTAGATAGGTGATCTTATCAAGGCTGGGTTGCAGACGCGAAGCAGTTCAAGAATAAGTTTGAGGACGCTCAGATAATCAATGCAGGTGGTACACCTCCAGAGGACAATGAGAAAGCAAAGGAAGAAGAAAGGGCAGAGGAGCAGGCGGAGGAGCAGGCGGAGGAGGATGCTGAGAGGGCAAAAGAGGTTGCCTCGGAAGAAAAGAAAGAAGAGTGATTGTCGATCATATAAGCGATTCAGTCCGTGAAGGTCGTCTTACTGCGCCTTTTGCGGCATCCCATAGTCCTCATGAGCTTCGCCTGTGATGGTGCCTCATCTCACTGTCTACTTTTCACTTTACCATCCGGAAGCTCCTGTTTTTCAGCTCGCGATAAATAGACCCTGTTCCACGTTTACCTACAGTTGAAATACTAGAGCCTACATACAGCGCCCGAACAGACAGCATCGTCGGAACGTTATACTTGGTGCTCTGGCGTCAGCTCTTCCTCCTTAGCCCACGCTGCCCAGAAAGCTGAGCCTTCCCCGCGTGACCAATACATGGCTGGCTGCTTTCCGAGCACGACCTCCTCGTTGACGAGCACGTAACGGACAGTCTAGTGAACGTCAACGTTAGGGCAATATGATCAATACCATAACTCATACCGATCCCCTTTGCAACACGTTATATCAAATAGAAAGGGAGCATAATGGTCTACCAACACTCACGGAACTTCGTACATTGGCTCTAATAGCAGTGCTTCCTACAGTAATATGTTAGATCTAGTGCGGGCGTTTAGTACCTGAAGCAATACAAAACTGACCATAATCCCTCTGAGGCCTCTTGCACCACCGCCTCTCTCGGAAGCCTTGCGACATATCTGGTCGAGGGCTGCGCTCGTAAAGCGTATTTCCACGCCTGAGTAGCCAAACAACGCAGTGTATTGTGAGACAAGGGAACCACGAACTTCAGTAAGGATCCGTCGTAGGTCAGGAATTGTAAGTGGCGAGAGTGTGGTTATAGAAGGTAGACGAGATATGAATTCGGGGATGAAACTGTAGATGGGTAAGTGAAGGGAGTTTTGAAGCTGGAAGTGAGTTTACCCATATTTGACGAGATCTGTTGGAGCCAAGTCAGTGGAGCCAAAATTTAGAGAAGGAACTTACCCGAAGGTTCCGCCAGATCGAGAATGTTGTGAGATGACCTCCGATTTGGGGTGAAGAATGGCAAAAACCCTCCACTGTCTGTTTCGTCCTCTTGAGGCACCAAAGTTGCGGTAAACCCGATCGACTAGCCCGTGTTGGTAAGATGTCTCACCAGTAGCCAACATAAAACTGGTCACATACGCCTTTTGTCACCCTTCGCTTTACCACGCTGTCCAGACCAACAAATGCACCGCTCAATATGAACAAAACGTTGGACGTGTCGATATTATAAGTGTCTGGTCTTGCTGCGCACGAATCAGTGGGTATATGAATGGAGATGAAGACAAAATGCGACTCACGTGGAACTTGGTTCTGTCCTCTAGTCCCAGGTCTCGACCGACCTTCTCCTGCTGCGCTCGGAGGAGGCTCAAGCCCAGATGATTTGCCCTGAACAGTGACCACGGACCCTTCCATCATGCGTAATAAAGCTTGCTGAACACCTTCTCCGCCGACGTCGCGGGAGCCTTCCATACCTGTACTACCTGCTCTGCGAGCAATCTTGTCGATTTCGTCAATATAAACTATGCCAGTGCTGTGTTAACGCGTGAGATATACAACAAGATCAGGGTGGTCTGATTGTACCTGGCTCGAGCAGGATCCCAGTTGGCTGCTTGTAGCTGCATAAAATGAGAAAATAGGCTGGTCCTTGGTGACTAACAATACATACCAGCCGCTGGATTGCCATTTCCACGTCTTCTCCTACATCTGAGGTGAAGTTAGCAGAAAACGAAAATATAGTCCCAGCAACTTGTAAACTAACATCCTGCCTGGCATAGTCTTTCTCAGGATGGCACAAGTGCATGGAGCGCAACACGGACCTGTGTAAATGATGTTGCGTCACTAACAGAGAATGGGACATCGAGTACTCTTGCTAGTGTACGTGCCAGAAGCGTTTTGCCTAATCGTTATAATTAATACGTTGCATAGTTGCCGTATGGAGGTCGTACCCGATCCTGTCGGTCCTCTGTGATATTGACTCAGCAACCCTCGCTTCATTTAAAACATTCGTCTCCTTTACATTACCAAGACATTACTCTTTTCGAACAAAGGAGATGTGTGCCGATATTGTAGCGGCAAATGAGGCGGAGTAAGGCGTTGGGGATGTGGATGTATCTGCGCTGGCGTGACACCCAGACGTACTATCACGCCATTTAAGGCTATACATGCTGTGTTGCCTTGTTAGTACTCACCATCTGAAGGATTGATCCAGCCCTGTGCGTCTGGCTGATCCTCGGAAGCAGCGAGATTAGCGCGTACTCGATTGTAATGGTTGAACACACTGCGGGCCGAATCAATCTGGCGGCTACCAACATCAAGCAGATAAACGCACGCAACGGACAAGAGTTTTTTGGCATTCTCCTGTCCGATCACGAACTCGTCGAGGTATTTCACGAGCTGTACCATGGACAGTGAGCGTTCTCTTCCCGCAGAGCCAGATAATAAGCAAGGAACACCCGTCTCGGAGTTGCGAGGCCAGCTGAGCGCACGATGGGGTGGTCATCCAGTTCCTCTCGTGGGACATAGTCGTATGACTGCGCCTGTGTACGGATACGACGCGCAAGGGATTGAAATAAACGAGCACGTCGAGCTAATTGACTTGTGGATATCATCAATTGAGATGTGGTGTGAACACAGTCACGGCATTCAGTATTAGTAAGCGACGGTCACTGTCAAGTCTCCACCACTGCGGCGAATAGCATGGCTCGTCACCACTCACCCTCATATCACGGTTCGCATACCCCAGACGACTACACGGTATCCCCGCGAAGTCGTACTGGTGACCACGACCGTGATGACCGCTCAAGACTCCGGTACATCGAGACCAGTGACGCAAGGCGTAGAATGGATCGGAGCACAGAGGGCTGCGGAGAAGACGACCATAGGGAAAAGAAGTGAGTCCCCAAGCACTGTCGCCTCAAGCACTTGCTCAGCGCAGCACCACCCAGACGAAAGCGCGACAAGTCAGAAGAACGGAGAGCCAGAAAAGCAGAAAAGAAACGAATAAGGGAAGAGGAAGAAGTCCGTCGTGTCGCAGAACTCAGTGTTTACAGTGCAACGGATAATCCCTTTCACGATGTCCATCTTGGCCAACAATTCCGTTGGCACAAAAAGGCTGAGAAAGAAAGGAAGCAGGGATTGTCCTTTGCAGAAGCACAGCGCAGGGATGCTGTCCGGAAACAGGAGGCGAAAGAGGAATTGGAGCGATTGAATAGAAGAAGAGCTGCCAGAGAAGTGGAGCAGAGGCTACGGGAGGAAGAAGAAATCAAGATGCAGAGGTTGGCCGAATCCGCTCAGATGTCGGAGTGGATAGCCAAGGATGGCGAGTTTCAACTTCAGCAGGAACGTGCCCGTGCAGCAATTCGCATAAAAGAAAAGAGAGCAAAGGCCATCGATTTTCTCGCACTCAATCTGCGCTATGTCCACCTTGTGAAAGATGAAGAAGACGTCGACCCAGGGCTTGAAATCGATCTCGATGAACCTTACAATATTTTTGACGTACGTCGATTTTTGCTCTCTTGGGCGCGGATTGTTAGCGCTAAGCTCACCCGAACCACAGAATTTGTCACCAGACCAAGTGGAGGAACTCCACGACGACATCGAACGCTATCTTTCACTTGAAGATTCGGATACCAACATCGACTTTTGGACTGTACGTTAAGATGCACTTTGCTTCTTCACTGTACTAACTTTTTTCCTCAGAACATGATGGTCGTATGCAAGGATCGTCTAGAGAGGAACAAAAATAATCAACGCATGGGTGAAGCCGCTGCCGCCGTAGAGACCGACATAAATCTGCTTCTTTCCGGAAAGAGCTATGAACACCTTGCCGCGTTGCAAAAGCAAATTCAAACCAAGCTTGCCAGCGGGGAACCTGTTGACACAGATTATTGGGAAAATCTATTGAAGAAGCTGCTTGTCTGGAAAGCCAAGGTACGTTTCTTCGAGATTTGATACCAGGGATTTGTCGTTTACAAGGTTTCCAGGCTAAGCTAAAGAGTTTGCATGAAGTTGTTGTTCGCAACCGACTGGAACAACTCCGAAAACGCCAACGAGATGAAGCCTTGCAGGCACAGGAAGAGCTATTGGCGGATGTTGCTCAGTCAGTCGTACGGGGTGCGGCGGACACTCGTGTTGTACCTGCCGTTGCTCAAGGGGAGCCCGAGGTTTCTGCGGAACGCATCGAGCCCTATGACCGTTCCATGAGTCCGGCCTTGATTGATATTACCAAGCTTCGATCCGAAGAACGTGAATTTAATATTGTCTCCGAAAAGGACGAAATCCAGACACTCGTGAGTCATTCACACCAAGGTTTCGAATTTCTTTAAAAGTCCTTCCGTCCAGCTGGAACAGCGCCGCGCAGTTGCTGCCTCGCGTTATGTGCCAAAAGCTACACTGGCTGCTCCACAAATAGAAATGCCCGAAATTGCGAGTGGTGTCGATGTCGTCTCTGAGGCCCTATACAGGGCGGAAGCAGAGAGAGAACTTGACGAGGAAGAGGAATTATTCAATCTCGAGGAGGATATTGCGCAATCCACATCTTACAACTGGGAAGATAAATACCGCCCGCGGAAACCACGATATTTCAACCGTGTGCATACTGGATACGAGTGGAACAAGTATAATCAGACTCACTACGAGTACGTTTTTTTTAATGGCATTACTACCCTATTGACCTTCCGTTTCATAGTGTGGATAACCCTCCGCCGAAAGTTGTCCAAGGCTACAAGGCATGTACCTCTTCACAGACGGAATTCTACCTTGAATAACCCTCTCAAGTTTAACATCTTTTATCCGGACCTTATCGATAAATCGAAGGCGCCTACCTACAAGATCGTGAAAGAACCGGGAAATGAGGATACGGTGCTATTATACTTTAGTTCAGGACCTCCTTACGAAGACATTGCGTTCAGAATTGTGAACCGAGAATGGGAATTTTCTCATAAACGGTGAGGGAGGACATGAAATTTGTTGATCGCAACGCTCATTCTCTGCCAGTGGCTTCCGAAGTAGCTTTGATAGAGGATGTCTGTCTCTTTGGTTCAATTTCCGCCGTAATGTGAGCATCCCTTATAACTTTTGCTGTCCTGCGATACTCAATAACCCCAGTTCTACCGCAAGTAAATTCTAATGACCCTTGTAACGGATACCACTCCTAGGTTTCTTCACGGTGTAATGTTGTTTTTTGTTGCGCTATTGCGTTGTTGACATTGTCAAAATGAAACATTGACCATAATGCACCAAGCGTTGGTTCGTCGTCAGGCTCGCCAATGGCAATTGGCGGAAATGGCCGGCTTTGCATATATTATTAGGTATCAAAGGGGTCAAAGCAACTCAAGGTATGGTGCATTGCTCCCTGCTTTTCTACGTTGTCGACGGTTACCACGCTTCCCCTTTTCTGCACTTTTTCGATTGCTGTCCACAGCAAGTTTCTTTGTTGTGGCAACTTGCCCCACTCGCATTGTCTAAAAGACCTTCTTAAATGCCACAGAGGTCAAAGCACGGATCGAGGTCGCGGAACCCCGAATACGACGTCAAGCGTGCGGTATTTCCAGGATGCATAGGAGTACAAAGGCTCGAGGAGTTCCCCCCCCTTCTTAACCTCTTATCTAGCATTCTCTATCTCCCACTATCATCTTCATGATCTCTACACTATTGCCTTTGACAAATACCAAGGATATGGGTCCTTTGGGTCTCGTCCTCGAACCTCTGAAAGAATGTTTCAATACATACTTGGCTCGCTCACTAGACTCCTCCATATCTGCTCCGCGGAGCTCGTCGGTCGCGCATTGCTCCTCTCCAACCATTGGCACATCCGTGAATGACCTGCCCTCCCTTTTGTCACATTCCCATTGCACAATGCACGTTGGCCGCATGGCAGTGGGTCGCCACGACATAGACGCATGGACCCAAGAACGGAAAGCGCGTGACACCGAGCTCGATGCTGCAGAGGCTTCATTCTCTCTTGACTCTAACGGCATTGCAGGCGAGTATCTCCCCGTTGACGTGGCGAGGGGTAGCTTCGCTCCAATGGAGCTTCAAAGTGAATCACGATGCATACAACGACTTCCCAGTACTGGGTGGCTTCCGGCGGACACTGCTGTCCGCCCTCACGACTGGACGTCCCTCGTCGCACCAGGATCTTGCCTCTCTGTTCAACCCGACGTCTCCATTGGTTACCTTTCGCGCGAAGGCCTTTCTGAGGGTAGACGCCGTGTCGGCCAGATTATTGTCCGCTGTGGAGTTATCAATGTCTCAGGAATGCCACCGATTGCACCCACCGTCGTAGGACGCGGATACGACTCTGTCGCCCGTCCTGCCAACATCCCTGCGAGCTCTAGTGTAATTGCAGAGCTGCACTCTGGCGAGAACAAGGGGCTTTTAACTACAGCTTTGGCCAACTGGACTTCTGATTGGACTCGTACCCTTGTCATTCAACCGTATCTCCAAGGAAACTTCCGTTTCCAGTACGTCTTCCTAGTTCTAACTTTTCAAGGCTGACTTTGATGATCCAGATATAAGGGACAGCCGAGTAGTGCCTCCACTTCAGTTGCTTTACGAATCCGCCGAATTCTTGATGCCGTGGAAAACCCTGTGCAAGTCGCTATCCACGCTTTATGGTTTATCGGTACACTCACGGGGAACGGGGCACATGACAATGCACCTTTTCTATCCGTGCCCATCTTCCGATATCTCCACAACAATGGAGCTTTTGTTGCCGAAGACTTCATGTTTCACACATTTGTCATTTGTGCCATGATTAGCGACAAAACTGTCAATGACGCCACACTCACCACAAGTACTTGGTTGGTCTTTTTATGTAGCACGTGGCGCGTGCATTGCTGACCAGCTAATACAGGAGCCGCTTGACCGGTATCCCTCAGGTTATCCTCAATGCGACAGAGAAATATGCTCTGAGCTGCCTCAAATGGAATATACTGATGACCCGGACGCAATGGCTTGATACCATTATCCATCTCCGGTCCTGCATCAAGATGGGCTCGGCCTTTGATCCCTTTGCACACGACGCCACCTCGCCCTCTGGTATAATGGCTTGTTACCTCAATGAGCTAATTGACATGAGCTATGGGGACAAGATTTATATTTCTCACTGGAAAGGGGCAGCCTCAGAGCCGCTTGCGCCGGAGCCAGACCAGGATCTCACCCATTGGGGTGTCTTCGACATTGCAGGATGGTGCCCAAAGGATGATCCTGTAATAAATCAGAAGCCACGAACTATCTGTATAGCCCCTGGAGCAGACCAAAAGTCAAGCACGCCTAGAGCTGGGACAACAGCAAAGGATTTACTTGACTCAATTCTCGGGTCCAGTAACATCCTTGACCTTGCCCACCTCGCACAACCAGCAGGCACATCCTTCTGTGGTTCATTTGGCATCATTGGAGCTCGCCTCGCTGACACCATCAGAATTGCCCGTCACGGTGCTTGCCAAAGTGCTTCATGGGTTCCTTCACACGGCTAGTAGCAGTTCGCCACTGACCGACAACCCATTCCATCCAGTACCACCTTGAGTCTTGTCAAGGCAGACTGCTTGCGACTCCCCTCGTGTACGCTGAATGAATCTTTGGCACCCTAGTCGGTTAGGTAGTCATTATCTCGGATTACATCTCGTTTAGAATATACCCAGCTGTATACACTAGCACTAGTTCGGACAACCGTTTAGTCTCATGATAAGTTGCTATTGCCACTCCGAGTCAATTCAGCTGAGCTTAGTCAGAAGATGGTGGGTGGCGAGCTCGCCACTGGACTCAGCTCGACATCTTCCACTGCTTTCGCTCGTACAATCGGCTGATACATATGTCCGACGTAACTACCCTTGCTTCGAAGATGGATATTGACGATGCTGCCATCGATGAAGGTCTCTATTCTCGCCAGCTGTGAGCATCCTAAATTATCGCCATCCATCGTGCTACTTAACATCTCGCTCTCGATATTGCTTATAACAAGCTACGTGCTCGGCCACGAAGGTAGAGAGTCCTAGATCGCCCTTGCGTGAGATATACTGACACCACTGCCAAGCGATGAAGAAGATGGCCACCTCAAATGTACTCATCGTCGGACTCCAGGGCCTGGGTGCCGAGATCGGTATGGCATAAACCCCTCGCGAGAAGCCCACACTGACATTCACGACGCACATACTCAAGCTAAGAATGTATGTTTGGCCGGTGTCAAGTCAGTGACATTATTCGACCCAGAACCAGTGTCACTCCAAGATCTGAGCACACAAGTGGGTGTATGCGTCTATGCACGGACGGCATTAATCCCATAGTTTTTACTAGTACTTTCTTCGTGAAAACGACATAGGAAAGCCACGTGCTGCAGCCATGCTTCCTCGTATCTCTGAGCTCAATGCCTACGTACCTGTGCGTGATCTGGGAGGAAAGGCGGGTCAAGAAATAACAGTAGACCTTATCCAACCATTCCAAGTATGCATATCCTTGCTTGTTATTGCGCGAGTTCCAACGATCCTCAGGCTATTGTTCTTTGCAACGCAACTTACAAGAAACAACTAGAGGTCAATGACTGGACGCATCAACATGGTGTTCACTTTATTGCTGCAGAAACAAGAGGTCTTTTCGGGTAAATTCTGGACGCTGCCATCCGTTCACAAATCTGACAAATAGTTTGAAGTTCCGTGTTCAACGACTTCGGACCCAAGTTCACCTGTGTAGATCCCTCTGGGGAGCAACCGTTGACCGGGATGCTCGTGTCAGTGGCTAAGGTGACATTCACTGCTTTACCTGT
This sequence comes from Boletus tylopilopsis, assembly GCA_038093875.1. Classification (NCBI taxonomy): domain Eukaryota; kingdom Fungi; phylum Basidiomycota; class Agaricomycetes; order Boletales; family Boletaceae; genus Boletus; species Boletus tylopilopsis. Next base: position 36,932 of record JBBPTB010000016.1, on the reverse strand, counting down.
ACCATTCTGTCGCAAATCTGACCAAAATCTAGGACGAGGAAGGCTTGGTAACTTGTCTTGACGAGGCACGTCACGGCCTTGAGGACGGCGATTTTGTGACATTTACAGAAGTACAAGGCATGGAGGAGTTGAACGGTTGCAAGCCTCGGAAAGTATCTGTGAAGGGACCCTATACGTTTTCGATTGGCGATACCTCTTCCTTTGGTGACTACATTCGAGGTGGTATTTTCAACCAAGTCAAGATGCCCAAGATTCTCGAGTTCGTGAGTCTAGTATCTCCTCTTACGCAGGATGGATCCAAACTTTCAGGACAGAAATCCTTGCGAGAATCAATAAGTGCACCCAATTTCTTCATCACAGACTTCGCCAAGTTTGAACGTCCCCCCACACTTCATGTCGGTTTCCAAGCTCTTTCAGAATACAGAGAGCAGTACGGTCGTCTTCCGCGCCCACGGAATGTCGAAGATGCGAAGCTATTCATTGCGCTTGCGAAGAAGTTGGATAGTAATGCTGAGGAAAAGATTCTTCAGGAACTCGCATATCAGGCTATGGGTGATATCTCTCCTATCACAGCCGTGATTGGCGGCTTCGTAGCCCAGGAGGTTCTTAAAGCGTGTTCCTCCAAATTCCACCCCATGGTTCAGCATCTTTACTTTGACTCACTCGAATCGTTACCTTCGGTTCTTCCTACCGAGGACGACTGTAGACCCATTGGCAGCCGGTACGATGGACAAATAGCTGTCTTTGGGAAAGCATTCCAGGACAAGATTGCAAATCATCGTCAATTCCTTGTTGGTGCCGGGGCCATTGGATGTGAGATGTTGAAGAATTGGAGCATGATGGGTCTCGCAACCGGGCCTCACGCAACAATCGATGTTACCGACCTTGATACTATCGAGAAGAGTAACTTAAACAGACAGTTCCTCTTCCGCGCGAAAGACCTTGGGAAATTCAAGTCCGAAGTCGCTGCTGCTGCTGTTGCGGATATGAACCCTGCGCTTAAGGGCCACATACAATGCAAACAAGAACCGGTTGGACAAGCAACGGAGAGTAAGCACCTGCAAGTTCCCAATACTATATTCAGTGTCATTGATCAGGGTTGATAGATGTGTTTGATGATACGTTCTTTTCATCACTCGACGGGGTCACCAATGCATTAGACAACGTCGCAGCACGTAAGAAGACGTCTTTGCGAACATCTACTCCTTTTTGACGTTGATCACAGGTGTGTATATGGACCAGCGATGCATCTTGTACGAAAAACCCCTACTAGAGTCCGGGACTATGGGCACGAAAGGCAACGTCCAGGTCGTCATTCCCCATCTGACGGAATCCTATTCTTCGTCCCAAGACCCACCAGAGAAACAAGCGCTGTCTTGTACTGTCAAGAATTTCCCTAATGCGATCACTCACACCATAGAGTGGAGCAGACAAGAGTTTGACGCCATGTTTGTCAAACCCGTGGAGTCTGTCAACCAATATCTTTCAGAGCCCAACTACCTGGAAAATTCTCTCAAGTACTCTGGTCAGCAACATGATCATGTCGAGCAAATAGTTTCGTACTTGGTGACCAACAAGCCATTGACCTTTGAGGAATGCATTGTCTGGGCTCGCCTCCAGTTCGAGGAGAAGTTCAACAACGCCATTCGACAGCTGCTGCATAGCTTACCCAAGGATCATTTGACAAACACAGGACAACCATTCTGGAGTGGCCCTAAACGAGCCCCTGATCCACTTGTCTTCAACTCGGGAGAGGTAAGTCCAGGGACAATGGATTTCGAGAAGTAATTAACATGTAATCTAGCCAACTCATTTAGCTTTCATCATTGCCGCTGCAAATCTCCATGCGTACAACTATGGACTTAGGGGTGAAACCGATCCTCTGATTTTTAAAAAGGTTGCGGACTCGGTTATAATTCCCGAGTTCTCTCCAAGGAGTGGAGTGAGGATCCAGATCAATGAGAATGACCCCGTCAATCAAGACACATCTGGTGGGATCAACGAGTCCATGCAAGCTACCTTGTCACTGACGCCAAACTTAGATCCGGATGATATAAGTGGACTGGTCAAGAAGTTGCCTCCTCCGTCCTCCCTCGCGGGATATCGTCTCACACCGGTAGAGTTCGAGAAAGATGACGACACAAATCACCACATAGACTTCATCACTGCTGCTTCTAATCTGCGCGCCATGAACTATAACATTCCCATCGCTGATCGCCACACGACAAAACAGATTGCTGGAAAGATCATCCCCGCGATTGCTACGACTACTGCCCTTGTCGTTGGATTGGTGTGCTTAGAGTTGTATAAAGCACGTGCTTCCCGTATTTTTGATAGAATCGTTGACTCATATCGCACTCGGACTAGATCATTGATGGCAAGAACAAACTTGAGGAATACAAGAATGGATTTGTCAACCTCGCACTGCCTTTCTTTGGTTTCTCAGAGCCTATTGCAGCCAGTAAGAAGAAGTTTGGTGACACAGAATGGACATTGTGGGATCGCCTGGAGTTCAAGGACGATCCCACTCTGAAGGAGTTTGTCGCATGGTTCAAGAACCACCACAGCCTTGATGTCAGCATGGTCAGTCAGGGTGTCAGCATGTTATGGAGTTCCTTTGCGGAAAGGAAGAAGGTTCGTGACCATTCTGTGGGACTTCGTGACTAACCCACTTGATGCCTTCCCAGAGCGCGGAAAGGTTGCCAATGAAATTTTCTAGGCTAGTGGAACACGTGAGCAGGAAGCCTATCCCACCGCATGTCAAGCATCTACTGGTCGAAGTCATGCTAATGGACGAAGAAGGCGAGGACGTTGAGGTAAGCCACCATCCTTGTGCTGTTGGGATTTGTTTTACTTTCCCGGCAGGTACCGTTTGTGTTGGTACGTATTTGACGGAGTGGAGGCAAGAGAGATGTAAGTTCGACCGCACACTGTACTGCCATAGAATGAGGAGTATGCAATGAGTCAGTCATTAGCTAGACTTATAACTGCAGACCAAGTTGGTACTCGGGAGCCCACAGGACAGGATGGGAGAAAGAACATGTTTCAGGGATCGAGAAGTTCAAGTACTAAGTACTGCACCATGGATCTCGTTCCTGGAGGTATATAACTACTTACCCATGAAGACGCATGGGGAACAAGTGAGAAAGTGGAGCTGCACTATTCGAAAGCAATCACAATCCCGAGGATGAGCGGGCTGCGGACCGAAGGCGATTAGCAGCAGATGAATGAAAATGGTGGAAAAAAGAGCTAAATATTTTTGTAGTGTGTCAATTTTCTGCATGTTTTTGGGGTTTCGTAAGGCGTGTTCAAAAGGAAAACCGTAGCAAGAAACAGCGGATACGAAGGGCACGAAACTAAGTCGTCAAAAGGATGATTAGGTTAGCGGCGAGGGTACTGAGGGAGAATTCGATACATCGGCGATGAAGGTAGCGGACCACAGGGCCGTGAATGTTCAATCCATGAACAACAATAGGAACAGGGAGATGGTCCGAGGATATCAACCTTCCTCCGAGCGAAGGCTAGGTCGGTCCGAGTGGGTGGTGACCTGCATAAATAGCATTGACGCGGTCCGAGATGTCGAAAGATGATGAAACAAGCGGATGGTCCCCGAGACGGGATGGATATGTCTTGATAACGGGGGAACTTGGAGGCCATATAAGACAATGCTAGAGACGAAGTCCAGTATTCACAAGCCCAAAAGAGAACGGGCGGCATGAGTTAGGGAGCGAAAATTAGGGCACCGTGTGCGACAACGGATGCAACATTTATGGTGGAGGTGCTGAAACGAGACGAAATCTATTTGCGAAGATCGACCGCCTTTGGTTGGAAACAGAGCAGGATCTTCAGGCTCGTATCCAGGTTGATCGATAATTCAACGGGAGAGGTTGAGGAACTGACTGTCTAGATGTAAGATAATCATACTGGTGCTGTGGAGTCCAGGATGCAGTGGGGTGAGGGTAGCGGCCAGTTCCATCGGATGACGAACGGACATCACTGCACGCATAATCAAAACCTCCCAGGGGGTATCCGCGGACATGATCAGGGCCAGCGTAGTAGTCCGAAGTGCATATGGGATAAGGATGCTGCACAGTGGAAGGACAGCTCACAGGGGCCCAATATGCACACCGAGGGATGGGAAGTGTATTCACCACGTAATCACCCTCTGAATGGTACCCAACTGAGGCGTATGGTGGGCCAGCGGTGGGCCATGGATGATACATTGTGGAAATCGTGCCAACGTAGTGTGGAGCAAGAGAGGGTTGAACCGGTAAGTACATTGGGACGGTACGACCGCTTGGACGGCAAATTGGCTCATCACCGGCAGGACTCCACTTTGCAGGAGGTGGTAAACTGGTACCACCCTGGAAAGGATGGTGCACAGAAGCACCGTTTTGGGAGGGATTTTGAGGCTCAGAGCCATGACCACCGGAAGATCCACCGTTACTAACTCGGCGCTTGGGCAGATACTCTTCTCTGAGAGGACCATCCTCGTCCAGATCGATATCGAGGTTCTCCGGTTCTTGCGAAAGAGCAGACGGCCCAAACTTGTCCTTGAGCCTTTGCTCGACACCAAGAAATACTGGTTCGCTCATAGAATGACCTAACGGTGCCTCCATGATTTCCTGGATGGTTTTTCGGATGATCCCATTGGGATTGGATGCCGGACGTGCGATGGGTTGAGGGTAAGTGGTAGTGGACAAGGAATGATGATAAGAAAGTAGATGGCGGAGCCACTGGGACCAGGCAGCTGGAGAAATCGAAAGATCGTACGAAAGGATGTCCAGAGCAAAATACTCTAGTTTGTTAAGTAAGTGCACGGAGACATCGGAGATCGTGTGCCTGCGAGCAATGTTGGTGAGTAAGGAGAATGCATTGTTGTAAGCCCAGTGCTCACCAAGTCTTGTTGGAAAATGTATGATCGTCCAACCACTTATTTGCCAACATGCATCCTAAAACAATCAGCCTGAAAGTGGCAATACCCTCGAGGGATTCGCCTTCCAGAACGTCGCGCGTATCACTGAGTAGCTCAACCCTGAAACGCCGCTCCTTGACATGTTCTGGAGCTAACCCTGGCGCACCAAGGTAGACAGGCAACCGCACGATGTACCACAATGCTAGCAACATTCCTGATGGCTGCAGGAGTGTTGACATCAGGAGGGAGTGTACCCGAGCAGTGAGGTAGAGCGGCACAGGTTGACGAAGCTGCGGCGCATTAGGAAGCCTGATGACAGTGGTCAATACATCATTATGTGAACGGATAGTAGAACTCACGCGTAAGGGGCGATCGTCTGGGGTAGAACTAGCACGTTCGTACACACTTTCCACACATACATAACAAGCCATTCAGCCATGGGCTCAGCAAGTTGCTTGTGAAGTAGACTCGCGGTTGGGGGAGGTCCATTCACGGCGACAACCGACTCCTTCACTTCCACGTGCGGATAAGGGTGATGGTGACAAAAGTGAGTGTCATAGTTGACTGAAATGGGTAGCTGCAGTTGCTGCGATTTGGAGGGTACGAGGGGGTCGTGGAGGACCGTGGGATCAGAAGCGGCCACTGCTCGATCGACATAATCTCCAAAAGGCGTGACTGGTTCGATGGGGCTCGAACCTATATCATTCATCGTTTCAGGTGAGTCGTCTTCCAGAATTGGTGCGAATAGGCCACCGTCATCGTCGAAATACAAATCTGCAGCACGAGGCCACGCATGCACACTGTGAACACCTCCGATCAACTCCGGCTGCAAAGAAGAACAGGACCCAAGGTCGCTGGATGAAGTGTGCTGGGTACGCTCCGGACGAATAGGTTGGTCACAGACGGAAGCGTTGCGTGGAGGCATTTCCAAACCACTAACTGGCAACGTCTTTAGGGGCGGAATACACGTTTGCACGTGAGCTCCTTTAATGGCGGGCGCGTCAACCGCGCCAGCCAACCCTCTAGAAAAACCCTGAAGAACCCCTACTGGGGCTGCAGACCCAATCCCAGTCTCCCAGACGTGACAAGTCTTGGCAGTTCTCCGCGAAGGAAGGGAGCTAGCCCACGGATCACGAGCGCTGAAAGAGGGAGGTGGACCTGTTGGAGACAAGGGAAGGGTGGGCTTCAGAAGGTGAAAGACGGAAGACTGAGGAATCGTGAAGTCTCCAGGCTTGTTACGCTTGTGAACAGGGTGTGCGGTAGGGACAGGAGGGACTGGGACTGGCATTTGCAGGTGGAGAAGGAGAGACTCGACTGCCAGGTGCGGAAGCACAGGGGCAGACCGATATCTGGAGTAAATAAGCCTAGCTCTTTTATCACAGAGCAAAGGCGGTGAAAGTCGTAAGGTGAGTCGTTAAAATTTGAGGGAAGCGGGTACTAGAATAGGAGAAGCGATTGCGGTAGGCGAGTGGCTAACGCGCAGCGAAGGCGTGCCTTTTAGTGTGCTCCGAAGGGATGAGGGAGGCCTGGGGAGCGGGGGTGGGCACTGCGAGATGCCGTGTACCGCGGTGGGAGGGGAGGGGAGAGTCGACGTTGCCGACGATGGCCTCGTCCAATCTTCTTCGTCGATCCCAACGACGCCGACGCTGTCGCAGACGATGAGCCGAACCAGAAGAGAGACTCGCGAGTTGTTGACAACTGCGAAGTCGATCCACAGCCAAAACGGACCTTCCCAACCTTTTACCGAATTTTTAAGTTAAATACCCTCCCAAAGTAATTATAATTATATAATCACTTCTCACGATACAGCCATGCCGAACTGACGACGACGACCAACAACCACCCATGTGACTCTGCTCAACTTGTTTGTCAGACTCTTTCCCACAACGAGCCCTAATTAGAGTACTGGGGTCAGGTACCAGGTTCTTAGGCTGCTCTTGGTCATCTATCAAGATCATATATTATCGATATCAGATCAGATTGCGTCCCACGTGTGTGGTCGGACAGCACCAACCATTTGACTCAGCCGTCCGCTCCCGCACGGAACCAATTAACTTGTTTACGTTTATTTTCTATTGTTGAATCTACAAGCCTTTGACAAACAACCTTCCCCTGCCGTGATCCCAAACGTTGCCACCATGAGTTTGGTATTCGCGCCACCTCCGGCAGGTGACATCCAGGACAGCTCCGCCAGTATACAGCAACTCGGCCTGGATTCAATCACTCTTGGTCAACTCAGGGCTATGGTCACATCCGCACCGAAACCCAAGGCAGGCTAATTCTATCTGGTCCACCCATCTATTGTTGATTATCCGCGTGTCTTTCACAGCAATCGTTCTATGATTTTCGCTACGATGATGAAGACACGGTAATGAACGAAATCGACGAGTTCTACTCGTACGTAGAAATGCCGCAGGTCGCGGAAAATCTGAGAGCTTGGCAAGGTTCATTTCCTGGAGGTACGTTGCCTCGATAACCACTGCGCTCCATGTGATTACGTCTTATCAATCCAGATTGGACAAGTCCGGAAACTACCGACGCACAAAGAAAAACTCACATCGAATTGCTCTTAGAAAGCCTCGAGCACCGTGACGCCGAAATCCGGTTTACGAATGCTCGTCGCCTCTTTTACGTGCTTCAAGGTCTGTTTATTTCAAACCCCCTGGTCGAAAATCTCATCTGTTCCCCACCCCAAACAGGCACGTTCGCAGAAACGACCTCTCCAGAACACCAACTCCACTGGATCTACGAAAACTGCAAGGTGGTCCGCAGTGCGAATGGCCTGAATACGATCGTGGAGTCTATGAAGATTGCCAGCCAAAAGCATGATTTACTGTGGTATGGCTTTCCATTCGTGTTTTCATGATCGTTCCATAGAAGCGTACCAGCTCGCTTTCAGATGCAGATGCGGCTCACGTCCAGATCACTCCTGCAGAGAAGGCCGATTTCTTGGAGGAGTTCACTACCGAAATATCAGTCTACCTTGGCATGATGTATCACTTAATTGAAGTGTTCAAAGGACGGGACGATTTTGCGGATGAACTCAGTGAGGACGCACCCAGTCCCGTTGACTTCAACGCTAAGTGTGATTCCCAGTGAGCATGGATCCTCCTTTGCCCATCTATCTCTTCAACGTGGTATCCGGTCTCAAGGACAAAAGCGCAAAGGGTTATCCGATCAAGAAGGTGCAATTCCCCGTTGCATGTTTGCCAGACACTCTCTCACCGTCCATAGCTTCTTCTCGTCCTGTGGAAAACATTGCTCGCGTGTTGTGGAGGGATCAGAGAGTTGGCGCGCGTGAAAAAACTTGCACGGGAACTTGCCTCACTGCCGCTAGTACCCAATGAAGGTGAATTCATTTCAGCTAAAGTAGCATTTGATTTCACCTTCCTTCTAGCCGTAGCCATAAAATGCACACCGTTTGACCTCGAAGCATTCCATCAGGAGACTTCCGTTAAATACCCAACCTTTACGCCTCCACCAGTTTCTACCATCCGCTTAGTGGAAACTGCTCAAGGAAAATCCCCTCTGTCACTCCCCGCGGTGAAATTGGCACAAGCGTATTCGCCAATTCCAGTTCGACATCACTATCACCATGATGACCTGGAACGTCAATCGCCGATGCCAGGTAGCTTGGGTCAGGCATTTCAGCAGCAGTCCCAAAATACAGGATTTCGCCCCAACCCACAGCCTGCAACGCCTGCACCTTCGCCACCACCATCCCCGAAACCAAAGAAACAGCAGTATCAAACTGATCAAAACCGACCATTCTTGTTCCCATTCTCCCGCAAAAGTCGCTTTGGCCCCAATGGTGTCCGCTTAGTTCCTTTTGCGATTGACGAAGCAGACAAACTCTACAACCGACACATGTACGTCAGTCTCTCGTTGTGGCAGATGTGGCGCACAAGAGAGGAGTGCATGACTACAGAAAGTGGATTGGAACATTTGCCCGGATCGGAAGGTGACACCGATTCGTCCAAGGTATTATCTGAGGTAAGCTTCCCAAAGCTCCTTTGAGTCTACAGGTTATCCCATGTTCATCCCAGGAACCAGAGAACGCCGAGGTGCTGGCTGACGTTGCATTACTTGAGGCTAAAATCGTAGAAGCTGAAGTTGAGGTTGCGAATACCGACGCCAGATCAAGCCCGGAGTCACGGAAAGCGAGGGAGAAAAGAGAGGATCTGAAGCGTTTGAAAAGGGTTGAAGTGATATATGTAAGCAATGACTTGAGCAATACAACTGGTCGCCGACTATCTTCAATCCTAGAGCTCCGTTCTTCCAGTACTGTCAGGTTGGGTGCTGGTGTTGCTCAAATTGTTGTTGGCAACTGTTTCGGCCGGCACAGGTCAACAGCAGATTCCCCAGTCCTCTACCTCATCCGTGTTTCCCCCTGGAGTGGCTTCACGTAAGTCTAACAATGTATTGGGTCCTTCATCTATCTCGTTTTTATAGTTCCCCTTTAGCGTCAGAGCAACCCCCACCCCCTCCGCCGACTCTTGATGATCTAGATGTTACACGACACCGCGAGATTACGTCCAAAGCAGTTTCTGCTATCTTGTTACTGACATTGAAGTGGTTCAAAGCGTCTCGTAAGTATTTTAGTCATTCACGGTACCCCAGCCAACATGAAAGTCCATACGACTAGACGCAATGAAGTTTCATCATCTTGGCCAACTCTTACTTGATACAAACTGTTTACTCCTCATCTTGAAAATGTTTGGCTTGCAAGAGGTTTCGGCATCAGTTGTTTCCAAGGCTGATTCTCCCGATCACAGGTGAGGACCAACTATCATGGTGAGGAACACTCAAATTAGCTGGCACCAGCTTCTTCCGATATTGCCAGATCCACCATGCACGTGTCACCCAACAAGTGCCGGAGGAGAGACCGCGAGCAGCTTCCCACATTGTCCTACAGTCCAAGTCTTTACCGAACGGACAGAAACATGAAGAAGAGGTGGAAATGCTTACTGAGTTTTCGTGGCGGAACTTTTTCTCAGCCATTAATTTCGCCAAGATCATGCAAAAGCTGTCGAAAAGTCGGTCACACCGCATATGGATGTTGGTCCAGTACAAGAGCTCTGTGAGTGAAGTGACATGGCACAAGGGGTCGCAGCTGATATCTTTCTAGGCTGTGCTCAAGCGAGTGCTGCGTGTGCCACACCCTATGCTGCAACTCCATGTTCTTAAGTTGATCAAGAGTCAAGTGCCTTTCTGCGGTCGTAAATGGCGCCAATGTGAGGGAGAATATTACGTTTATCTGCCCGGGGTTCTCACGACTGGGTAGCGAACATGAAGGTCATCACTTCCATTTACCTCAATTGTAGGCCCGATTTGCGCGATGAATGGCTCACTGGAAATGAAGTTGATGACGTTTCCGATGCTCAGGTGCTGTTTCTTGCCGGTCGCTTTCTACTTTGCTAACATCAAAATACAGGCCCAGGAGCAAGCTCTCCGTCATTTGGTCAAGTTTTGTGAGCCACTCTTCGTATATAGTTGATACAGAATATTGATAGTGATTGACAGACAACACCAAACGATACGGCGCACAAGCCGCAAATCAACATACACAAGCCCACCGTCGGTCTGTCAGTATATCCCACAATCTAGAAGGTTTGCCTCCCGGGTTGGACCTCGGAAATATGATTCGTCCTCTTGGGACCCCAAACGTTGTCGAAGCCGATGTCTTTCCACCTCCCCGTTCACAAGCTCCAGATCCATCGATTTTCTTACCTTACACCACGGAAGATCTCGCCTTTGAGGACGAATATGAAGACTACCTATCCGACTTGGGCTGGTCGGATGATCAGATACCATCGTCGCCTTCGAATTCGGCATGGCATCGGCTCCCTGAATTTGTATCCAATATGACGGACAATATCAGTGATAGCGAAAGTGTCGTGTCCATAGGTGACCTTGGCGACGACGGAAGGCTGGAAGGTAGAGAAGATCGCGACATTCCAGACGAAAATTTAAATAACTGGGAGGTGAGCACACCGATTGTGATCCTGGAGTGACGCTTACACAATGACGCTATGGTAATTAGCACATGAGCCCAAAGACTATGGCAGCCCTTCCAAAGTCGCCGGCTGGGAACCGCCGATCGAGCTCTGGGGCTGGCCTTCGGCCTGTGCTACCCTTCGGTTTGGACGATGGCAGTGCCGTTGATTTGGATGATGATGAGCCCGAATTGGGTCCGATGCCGAGGGAACAAACTGGTCCCTTCGCTTCAGGCGGTGGGGTGGATGAAGTCGAGTACGCTTATGGGTATGTTGTCTTCCAGGATTGGCTTTCTCAGGACTCATATGTTACCCCAGCGTTTAGCGTTTAGACTTGCACGTGTCTGCTATGAGAACCGGGCAGACTTGTGTGGCAGGCTATTCACTCGGGAACACATGTACAGTATACTAGCTTGATGATCCATCTGTTCGTTGTGGGGTTGACGCTAGCGTGCCTAAGGGACAACTATTCAACAAGCTCAAAAAGTTAAAATTTTGCACTATCACATTCACCGGACACTTCAGAATGAGCCCTTTAGTCTGGAAATCGCCCATGGTGTGCCAACCTCATAAAAATCCATCGAATATGGAGTTTTATTCGTTCTCCCTTCCTCACTCGCCTGGCCCATCCAGCCGTTCGTTCGGCCCAGTGCTACGTTAGTCTCGTACGGACTCAAGAGGGGTCGAGTGAAGGCATAACCCCAGTCGATAGATAACCTTGGACAGGATGTTTGCACAAAAGTCGATATATGCGGATTGAACAGCGAAAGCTTCGCAGGGGACACCTCGGAAAGCAAAATTGGCACATAGGGAATAGAAGTGTGAGACGTTGAAAGTTGATTCATGATTGCTTGAAGCTGGCTGAAGCTTCCTTGACGTCCAAGCGTGCCCAGAATAACACCCCACAGCTGAGTGTGTTGCACCGGTCCAGATGAGTCAAGTAACGGTGGCAGGGAGGCAATGCTTTCACGGGCAGATTGGACGGCGTGATCCCGAGTCCTTCGCATCTCGTCATGATTGTAGTGTTCTCGGGTAAGTTTCTTTGAGTAGGGATCATATCGAAACGCGGGAACAGTAGGATTTGCAATCATGATCGATTCGAGGTGGAAACGACCGTCCCCAACATATCTACGACGACTTAGCAAAACTTCGAAAGCAAGAGATAAAGGACATACAGCAGTGCATCAACACCGTTGAGAGACGGAGCCGTACACCCCAATATTTCCCCGGGGGAAAGTGGTTTTGAGCGGGGTATGATAGTTTCATATTTACCTGTCCAGTTATAGGGCTTCCCGTCTAACAGCGGGTCGTGGATCTCACTGCTTTCACGTCCCATGTCAAGGTCTTCCTTCAGCTTTTGCAGAGCCGAGACAAACTGGATAGTTGAAACCAGCGCTAACCGAGTCGGTTCTTGTTGAGAGTTTCCGTGTCTGGGGAAATCACTAATGAACGATGACGCTTGGATGCGAAGGTGGCGGGGTTTCCCAATTTTATGGCCCGCAGGAAAATCTGCAACGGTTTCCTCCGAATCCATAAGTTGTTCATAGAATGCAACACGATCACTTGGAAAGTTCAGGCGAACAGTGTCTGCAAGATGCGTGGAGTCGATGGCTATTTCAACGAATACATAAAGCGTCTTGATACTAGTTTGATCGATCGGTACTAGGATACAACTCAGACGAGATGTTCATCCATTTGATAGGAAGACGAACCAAGACAGCTATGACCATAATGGATGAGCATATCGCAACTCAAGGCGACAGCGGAGTAGTCGTCGATGCAACACGCCCCGTAAGTGACATCGCCCATTATGACGGTTAGCGCATCGGTGAACCTATAAGGGATTCCGGAAGAAAACTTGGGTGAGAAATGTTGCACTGGACAACCATGTTATCACCTGCGCACCGTTCGATGATATCTGCGATCGTGCATGCAAACATCTGGAGACCCTCTGGCATCTGAAGAGCGACCATCTTGGCTCTGTTCTTGCGAACATGGTGTATCGTTTTATGGATCTCAAAGGAGTAGTTTGCAGGCAATTGTTTGATAGCTTGGTTGAGAAGGGGATCTGTGAGGATTTCTTCTGGAACCTGGTTTGCGAGTTGAGCAGCTCCGTGCTTTGACAGCGCAGCCGACTTCGACCCTACGAAGCGCCTCTTCGGTTTTTTCTGTTCTTCCGTCATCACTGAGGGGTTCGTAAGTATATATATCACGTGATCCTCATAGGCTGAGGTTTCACCTTCTCCCGCTTCTTGAAGTCCTCAAGTTCCCGTTGGCACAATGGCATCCCCCAACACAGAATGGTGTGCCATGAGAGGCACTTGTGGGTCCAAGGGCTGGTTTGGACAACAACTACCATGTCCCTACGACGGTCCACCAGTCGAGGTGTGCATGTTCGCTTTCACCTCACGCAAATACGCTAACTGTGGTTACCTCAGCCCGAGAACCAGCATGCTAGGGATCTCCTTGTCTCTGTTTGCGGTGCAGAGTACGCCGCAGGATCAGTTTGCTGTACCTCAGATCAAGTCGAAACCCTACGAAATTCTCTGGAACAAGCAGAGCTCCTCATATCATCCTGCCCAGCTTGTCGTAACAATTTTCGGTCGTTTTTCTGCTCATTTACTTGTTCATCGCAGCAGCATTTTTTCTTGAATATAACCGAAACACAGCGGTCCAACTCCGGAGAGACCGCGGTCAAAACGGTGGATTTTTTTGTCGGGGACCAGTTTGCCTCAGGTTTCTATGACAGCTGCAAGAATGTCCAAGTTGGAGCTACCAATGGATACGCCATGGACCTCATCGGAGGTGGTGCAAAGACATACCCGGAATTCCTCAAGTATTTGGGGGATGAAAAGGCCCTTGGCAGTCCTTTCCAGATCAATTTCCCCTCCACCACCCCCCCACAATTTATTAGTCTTGATCCAGTTCCAAGGAATTGCGCAGATAACGACTTGGGCAGTCGATGTGCTTGTATCGACTGTCCAACGGTCTGCCAGACATTGCCCGAGCTCCCCATTCCGGGTCAAGAACTCACTTGTCGCGTCGATCGTCTCACCTGTTTGTCATTCGTGTTGATACTGGCGTATTCTCTTGCTATCGCTTCGTTCCTCCTCGGATACGCTTGGCAAGTCACAATTCGGAGACGGAGAGAGAAAAGATACGAGCGCATGGCTTTATCCGGAGATGCTGCATCGTCCACCTTGTCACCCAGGTTACACACTCGCGGTTTAGTGGGAGCCATATCGCTTTCCCATGATCAGGAGGAATCTCTAGGAGCCCCATCTACAGAATCCCGACCCCTTGGTCGTGGAGCAACACTCCTGGATCCTGTCGGCGCGTCCCAACCGCGACAGTATCGCCTGAATACCGTTTTGAGACGTGCTTTCTATCGCGTTGGCCTCTGGGTAGCTTCGTCGCCTTTCCTAACGTTTTCGCTTGTGTTTACGATCGTCGGATTGTTGAATCTTGGTTGGAGGGAGTTTGATATAGAGACAGACCCAGTGAGGCTCTGGGTTGCCCCGGATTCCGAGAGCAAACTGCAAAAAGAATTTTTCGACGAGCATTTTGGACCATTCTACCGTGCCCAGCAGATCTTCGTGACAAGCCCTTCCAACCTTTTCACGGAAAGCCACAGTAATACATCACTTACGTCCGGTTCCGGCGTCCTTTCCTATGAGCATCTCGACTACTGGCTCAATGTGGAGAAAGACATCCGTGCTCTCCGTTCAAATCTGCATGACTATCGTCTTACGGACGTCTGTTTCAAGCCTGCTGGCCCACGAGGCGCGTGTGTCGTGCAGTCAATCGGCGCATGGTTCGGCAATGATTTCAGCGATTACGACGAGTCGACATGGGCGGAACGAGTGTCACAATGTGCACGGTCCCCCGTAGATTGCTTACCCGACTTCCAGCAGCCGCTTGGCCCGCAGTACGTGCTCGGCGGAGTCCCCGAGAGCACGCAGGGTGCCAAATTATATCTGGAGGCCGAGGCTCTCGTGATCACATACGTGATATCAGATTCTTTGAACGTCGCTGAGCGATCGAAAGCTATGGAATGGGAAGAAGCCCTCGAGAACTATCTGCTCGATCTACGTGAAAGAATCTCGTCGGAAGCTGGCATGCAGATCGCGTTCTCGACGGGTGTTTCGCTCGAGGAAGAGATCAGCAAGAGTTCCAATACAGATGTAAACACCATCGTCCTCTCATATCTTGCGATGTTCTTCTACGTATCGCTGGCGCTCGGAAGTGGGGTTGCAGCGAGAGATGAAGAAGGCCTGGTGGGATCGCTGTCACAGTGGGCTGGCAATTTACCTCTTTTGTTCAGACAAAGAACAATCACATCATCTTTAGTTCCCATCGACTCGCCCGCCACTCCGCGTATTTTCCCCCGTTTGCCTCGCAGTGTTTTCGTGAACTCCAAGTTCACACTTGGGCTCTTTGGAATCGGACTAGTCATCCTCTCCGTGTCCTCCTCAGTTGGCTTTTTCTCTTTGATCGGAGTGAAGACAACCCTGATCATTGCTGAAGTGATTCCGTTTCTCGTCCTGGCCGTCGGCGCCGATAATGTTTTCATCTTGGTACATGAGCTCGATCGCCATAATTTGGCACACGGCGCAAATGCTTCAGTCGCGTTGCAAGGTGGCAATTTCAATTTGCCGATGCCACGTTCCCCCACTCAGTCTCATCGTTCACCATTCGAGTCTACTCAGGACAGTTCTGTGGATGGCGGATCTCTCCCGGTACTCTTATCTGCAGAGGAGCGCGTTGCGCGGACGTTGGCGAAAATAGGACCCTCAATTTTGCTCAGCACGGTTACGGAGGTCGTAGCATTCGCACTGGGAGCTTTGGTTCCAATGCCGGCTGTACGAAACTTTGCGCTCTATGCCGCAGGCAGCGTACTTCTGAATGCATTGCTGCAAGTCACAGTATTTGTCAGTGCACTTGCGATCGACTTGAAACGAGTTGAGGTGAGTACTAATTGTTAATTCGTGGCTCTGTTACAGAATAGTTTCTAGGCTAGTCGTGTCGACTGCTTCCCTTGCATTCGGCTTCCACCACATATCGCGCTTCTCGATGCCCCGATAGGGCTAGGTGCAGTTGCCCGTTTCATTCGCAGGCACTATGCACCATTTCTTTTGCAGCCGGTTGTGAAAGGCACTGTTTTGCTCATATTTTCTGGGTTGTTTGTATTATCTGTGGTATCTATACAGCATATCGAACTCGGTCTCGGTAGGCAACGCCTTTTATTTGCCCATTCTTTCACTGGAATACCACATTAGATCAGAGGCTTGCTTTGCCTTCAGATTCATACCTGAACGCATACTTTGATCACTTGGAAGCCTATCTTGACGTTGGACCACCTGTGTACTTCGTCTCGCAGCAAATTGATGTCACTCAACGAGAAGGTCAGCAAGAACTTTGCGGTCGTTTCACCACTTGTGATGACTTTTCGGTTGCTAATCTTCTGGAGGCTGAACGCAAGAGGCCTGAGGCTTCCTTCATCTCCCAACCAACCGCTTCCTGGATCGACGATTTTCTAAAATGGCTTGACCCCGCTATGGAAACCTGCTGTCGCGTCCGAATATCCGATCCTTCAAAGTTTTGCAACCCTGCAGACTCCAAGAGGCTCTGTCGGTCTTGCCTAGATGGGAAAGATCCCGCGTGGAACATTACGATGGTCGGACTTCCTGAAGGCGAAGAGTTCATGCGCTATCTCAATCAATGGCTTATCTCTCCAACCAACGAAGATTGTCCCCTTGCGGGAAAAGCGTCGTTTGGAACAGCTCTTGCACTTGACCAAGCGGGCACAAACGTAGTTGCATCACACTTCCGCACGTCTCATACTCCACTAAGGTCACAAGCGGACTTCATCCACTCATTTGAAGCCGCACACCGTATAGCAGACGATATATCGAACCATACCGGACACGAAGTCTTCCCATATTCTCCCCATTACGTGTTTTTCGACCAGTATGCTCATATCGTAGCTATCACCCAAGAGATTCTTGGGCTGGGACTAGCGGCGGTGTTGGTCGTTACCGCACTCCTCCTTGGCTCATGGAGGGCTGGGTCCATCGTCACTGGTGCCGTCGCGTTAACTGTCTTAAATGTGATGGGTGTGATGGCAGTCTGGGGCATCAACCTCAACGCGATCAGCTTGGTAAACCTCGTCATCTCACTCGGTATTGCGGTGGAGTTCTGCGCACATGTCGCGAGGGCGTTCATGAGCGCGGGTTCTGGCTTATCGGCAGATTATCCGGTCGGACAGAAAGAAAGGGATGAAAGGATGTGGGCTGCATTAGTTGACGTTGGTCCCTCGGTAAGGCGCTTCTTCGCCGGAGCTTACATTTTGAGCAATTTGATTTTCTAGGTTCTCTCTGGAATCACCTTTACAAAGATCATCGGAATGTCTGTCCTGGGTCTGACCCGTTCGCGACTGCTAGAGGTAGGACCTATGAGTTAACCGTGCCTCTTGGCCTGACCCTCCATCTTGATCAGATTTATTACTTCCGCATGTGGTCGACCCTGATCGTTTCGGGAGCCCTACATGGCTTGGTGTTTTTGCCAGTTGTGCTAAGCATTGCAGGCGGTCCAGGCTTTGCTCAACAAGAGTTGGACGAGGAGTGGATGTCGAATGCTATCAGGAATGATGCCGAGTATGGGTGAGCCATCATTTAAACCATATCTCTGTCCACGTATCAACGACACATTGCTAGACCCATCCTTGCTGACGATTCTTCGATTGAAAGCGACTGAAGCTGGAGAACTGTCTTTTTTGTGGCAGAGTAATAGAGATACAAGCACTCTCAGTATAATTTTGTATGCGACCGTAGTTGATACCAAGAAATCGAGCAGATTACGCTGGAGACCTAGACCGACTGTCTCTGATATCATCCCTGCTGTAGCTCCTTCTTCCCCGACTCAGGGACCTAGACCGGGTCCTGCTTCGACTGTACCTCGAATAAGACGAATATGACGGGGAGCGCGAACGTGTTCGTGAGCGGGAACGCGACGGAGTCGGCGAGCGGGAACGGCTAGACCGCACCGAGTAACTTCTAGAGCGACTGCGGCGTCCCCTCGCGTACCCAGTACCGCCGCGTTCATAACTTGGGGATCTTCGTCTCGGCGGAAGACGGTCACCACGCCTCACCGGCGAACGCGAACGAGAGCGAGAAGGGCGGTAGGTGTCTCTCGGAGGAGGGCCGCGGCGGCCATAACCTCTCGTTCGCCGGTACGTGTCTGCATAGCGGGGAGGCTCGTATCCTCGCCTACGTGGCGGCGGGGAACGAGAACGAGAACGAGAGCGGGAACGAGAGAAGGACCGGCGGTCCCGCCCGTTGCGCATGGGAGGACGCGGACGAGAGCGGGAACGAGGGCGAATGGGGACGTCGGAGAGTTCCACTTTGAGGACGAGACCGTCTAGTTGACCTCCGTTCATGTGGGATACAGCCTTTTGTGCTGACAATGGATCTGCATATTCCAGGGAAGCCTTGCCCCTGTTTTGTCCAGCTGAACAAAGGTACTGTGAGACGGGACAGATATACGAAAACATGCAAGGAACGTACATTTTGTGAAGAGAGGAAGGTCAATTTTGACGATGTCGCCATAAAAGCCAAATATCGTCTGAAGATGGGTTTGGGCAACGTTGCGGGAGAGACCGTTGACGACGACGACCTTTGCATCCTTCTTGTCGTCGCCTTGGTCCATGTCGACGTCCGCATCGTGGAGGGGCTTTGGCGAGCGCGAGCGACCTCTGTCCGACATTGTTGATTGAAGGTCAAAGAAAGTGCATGTGACAATGTGACAGGCATGTCACGATTCAACTACTACTGTAGTTTCGCTCTTTTCCTAGGCTGTTTACTACCAACACTAGATTGATTTTCGTCCCGCAGTCCATGCGTCCTCTTTACATGCCTTTTCACAAGATCCTGTCTGACAAAACTCTGTCCACAAATATCACAGCTATATGGCCGGAATCCGCTGTGACTCGCCTCGTGCCTTTTGCATTCGTTTTTGCGCAAGAACCGTAGCGGGCTGTAAACAATCAGTTCACACACCACACAAGGATAATCCGTCTGAGATCAACAAACCACAGAGAGCAAGCAAAGGGTCTTTGCCCAATGTGCGCGCCGACATGTACCAAGATATGGTCCCTACGCTTGTTCCGTTGATCGCAACCGATGATATAACACCGAAAATCGTTCAGAAGCTCCCCGCGATCGGAAAGTTTTCCGGCAAAATGGGACAGCCACCCTCTGTCGATATCTCGCTCGGGGTATCTGGATTTGAAACGTTCGGCTCTGGAGATAAGTTCGTTCAATTCGATGCCAACATGCGCATTCAATATGGGAGATGAATGGGTGGAGCTCGGATACCCGAGGTTGCAGGAAGCCGGTAAAGCGTAGTCTTCACTATCAGGAACATTGGTTGGCTCGAGAGTGATCGAACGAGAAGACCTCTGCGCTGCAAACTGCGAAGGAGAAAGGCTTTGTGCAGATGGTGAGTTCACAGGGGACAATGGTATGAACGAAAGTTCTGGAGCAGGTCGGACCAAGATCGACATGATGTCTTGGATCACTCGCGGAGACGGACTTTGCTCGGCTCTCGAGTCCATCGCAGGGAGGACGTCGTCGCTAAGGCTGTCCTTGGGTGTCGGGGAGGCAGCCTCTCCGTAGGAAATCCCAACGTCGTGAAGTGAAGTGTTGCCAATAGTGTCCAAAGGATTAACGCCGGGATATTGGAGATCCAGCCTCCGAAGTTTGTCGTACATGTTCAGGTCGGGGATCAGACCAACAATGTCGTTCGCCGTGGGATCGATATCGGTGTCGCGATCGAGAAGCTCCAAACAGGCAGTACGCTCCTCGCCGAGGGAATGCGCCATACGGTGGTTGTCTTGTGACTTGGAACCCCTGAGCGGAACAGTTGGTGGGTGAAAATCGTCCGTCGGTATATCGATTCCATGGGAGTGGAAGGAAAGCAGTCCCTCGTCACCAGCTACTTGCATTTGTAGCGCAGAATCATCAGGGAGGAGTAGTCGACTTTGATTGATTGCGGATTGATCTGGGAGGCAATTTATGCCCAACCCGGCGAGAGGGGGACGATATGGTGGAGCATTGACCCAAGCGTTGGACTGAAAGTCGTCGAGGGCGTCATCGTGCGGAGGCGTGTTTACAATAGACCTGAGTGGGGAAAGGAGGGTGGGGATAGATGGTTGTCGCAACGCCAGCGATGCGTGGATAGAGAGATGGTGGGCCCTGTTCTGTGGATAGCTGCGAGTCGGGCTACGGTGGTGTTTCATAGTATGAATTATTAGACTGTATGTGGATAGTGTACAAGGCGTGTGACCGTCAGCGGTAATGTGTCCATCGTCGAGGACCATCCAAGTTATACTGATACCTTGTTTGTCTTTGTTATGCAAAGCCATTAACTACCTTCCTCTTTTGGAAATATCTCCGTCGATTTATGTTCTACAGACCGCTCGTCAAACCGGCGCTCGTCTTGTCTGGATTATCTGCTGCAGTCACTTATTACTATGTCAATATTGTCTCAGATAGTTCGTCTCTACAGTCTCCTTCTCCGAGTCGTTTCACCCCTTCTACACTCATTCAATCCGTCCATGTATCACCCAACACAAAGCTGTTGACTCTCTCCGTGCCCCCGGGACTGATCCCGCACGACTCCAGTCCCATATACTCCATCTTCCTCAAGGACAGTGACATCCAAGTAGAGCGTCCTTATACCCCCCTCGAGGGCATCGACGAAAACGGTCACGTAAAACTCTGGGTCAAAAAGTACGATCATGGCGAAGTCAGTCGTTGGTTACACTCGAGACAAGTGGGTGACTCGATCGAAATCCGTGGACCCGTGCAGACCTGGTCAGGGTCGTGGCAGAATGGTCACTGGGATGAAGTTGTCATGGTACGTATCTCCCCTGTATTTCTTGTCCCCACTAACCTCTACCTTTTTTTTATCAAGATTTCCGGTGGGACAGGAATTACACCTTTCTACCAGCTTCTACGCTGTGTTTTCAGAACGCACGATCCCTCTTTCATTACTCGGTTTACTTTGCTTCACGCATCCAGATCCTCGGCGGACCTTCCTCCTTCGTGCATGACTCAGTCTCTCACGGAAATCTCTCAGAGATATCCCGATAGGTTCCAGTTCCGTCTCTTTGCCGATTCCGTGGATGACATCCCAGAAAGTCGATCCCTAAACATCCAACGTGGCCGCATCAGCAAGTCCGCGGTGCAAGCTGCATTGGGACTGACCGACAGTACACCATGGTGGCGCAGGCTTTTCGGTTTATCTGCCTCTACACCTCCAGCATCAGAGAAGAGTGTCCTTGTCTTGGTCTGTGGCCCAGAAGGGTAAGCATTACATGAATCCCATCAGTGACATGTGCTTAAACTATGATGCCCAGCATGGTGAGTGCAATCGCCGGGCGATACGGCCGCAACCACTCTCAGGGTAAAGTGGGTGGTATCCTAGGGGAGCTGGGTTTGCAACCTCATCAAGTCTGGAAACTCTAACATGTAGTTAGAATTCCGTGATTTCTACCGTATAATTGTCCGACTCGTGACAGAGCGACGTCGCCTTGCACAACCTCTGGATTGTGCAGATATGACATGAGTGGTATCTTGGATGCCAAAGAGCGTTGTCTGTGACCTATGTACCCGGTCGATCGAAAACCCAGGTCTAATGTTCGACGCTCATGGAAAGCATCAAGGAAGTGGTACCGGTACCAACAGCGACACAACACTTCAAGGGAAACAAATAGTTGCTCCTAGATCCTGCAGGTCCTTTTGCAAATCCACATGATGGTTTAGAAACTTCTGAAGCATAGAAAAGCTTCCAGTGGACTGAGATACGAAACCTGCCCCTGATTCCTCTGAACCTCGTGCAAGCCAAGTAGTCTTGCGACACAACTCTGCTCTCAAATGTATATCGATGAATGGGTAGGCTACGTCACCTTGCCGAGACTGGATAATAACCCGACAAGCATTTTTGATTCCACGTCATATATCTTGTCTTCGAAGGTCCAACAAGCCCTTCATGATAAACTGAACCTCGAGAACAGCCTCGATCGCCGAACGGACGGTATTCACTTGAACTTGGCCGGCGACGGGAGCAGCCGTATTTACTTGAGTGGCTGTTTTCACCTCCACTTCCCACAGGGTATCGGCGTGAGCAGGGACTGGAAGCGACGTCTTCGGGTCAACCTCGTCGGGGATAAAAGTAAAGTGAGAAAGATTCAGTCAAGGACTCGGGCCCATGTTGGTACCTGCTCTTGCTGAAACATCTGGATAATGAGAGGTCCGCGTCGGAAGGCGTATCCGCGTTTGTATATCTGAGATCGACGACTGGGCGAGACCCTTGCAGTAAGTAACGCTGTGCGACGAGAATGCAGGGCAGATCGTACACATATCCGAGAGCGCTTGCAAAACTAAGAGCATCCCCGAGGACCTCACAGAGCGCCCACGGACGAACGGTTGCCTCTGGGTGTACGCGCACAGACTCTGGCTTTAAGTATGAAAACAGAGTCCTGAAGGATCGTCGGTCTGCAGAGAAGACAGTGGTGGACGTGCACCAAACTTACCACCCGCTCTCCTTGCCATCGCCGAGCTCCTTCTTCGCCCTCAAGAGGACTGGTTCGTCGCCTTGAGAGCCGCTTTGAACAAGGCCCTGAGCACCAACGTGTTCAAATACGACCTCGCGGGTGTGCATAGGAGTTGCGGATTCGGTGTGCAGGGTGAGTCGGTTGAGGATGGATTTAAGGTCGCGAGCAAAGAATTCGCCAAAGAGGGCTACTTCGTAGTATGCATGAGGATTGACCGACATGGTTATTGATGGAACAAATAAACTCAGATCACTCTTTTTACTCATTCGTCGAACCACAGAATGACTGACAACTCTGCGTCGTCAGGTTCCGCTCAATCCGAACTTCGAAGGTGTGCATTGTGCACCACTCCAGCCCGGTATAAATGTCCCCGTTGTGCAACTCCTACCTGCTCTTTCCCTTGCTCTCGCAAACATAAACAAGACACCGGGTGCACCGGTGAGCGAGACAAGGTCCAGTATATCCCCATGAACGCGTACAACTGGGGTACCATGATGCGGGACTACTGCTATCTCGAAGATGTCAGCAGAAAGGTGTCCGAGTGGGGTGGTGAGATGGTTCGCGGTGGATATATGGACCACACTAGCAAGTACGCAAGTACGCGAAAGTCATCGAGCGGGCGAAGACCAGCCACAGGCAAGTCGAAAAGAGACATGCTTAGGGATCGCCTCGAGACGTTGGGGATCGATGTTGGGCTATTACCAGCAGGCATGGAACGTAGGAACCTCAACCAGTCCACATTCGATCAAAAGTAACGTTCTTTTCCGAAAATTTCCCTCCACAAACTAACTTCATACATGTGCAAAGGTCAAAACGTTCTCTACTTACGATCGAATTGGTTTTTTATCCTCCTTCCACCCTTGCATCCATCTCGTCCTTTCCTCCTACATCCTACAAGATACTTTCGCATCGGAATAGTCTATCGTCGACGCTCCTCACCGTACTTCAACGCCAAGTGTCTCTGACACCCTCAAAGACACAAAAGCAAAAAGAAACCATTCCAGATTGGCTACCATCCATGGTCACCCCCCACCCAGAAGCCCCCGAGTGTTTCGTTCCTCCGTACTGCTATATACGCGCAAATACTGAATTCCCTCAACCTCCGAATGCTGCGTATTACCATAAGCTAGAGCCAACGCTAAACCTCGGCGATCTCTTTCAAGGAACTTCTTTCGTAGAGTTCCCGACAATTCATGTCTTTGACCCGGAGGCATCCTCGTTCAGCGGTACTGTCATCGACAAATCTGGCTTGATAGTCCAAGTCATGCAAGGCGAGGCTAACGCTTCACGGGCAACGAAGCGTAGGAAGCTCGGTAAGACGGTCGGGTCAAGGGCAGTTTTTAGCCTGGTTGGTGGATATGGGAGTGAGGATAGTTGTCATTCAGAAAGGGAAGAAAAGACAAACAAACATCTGACCGGGTTGGCCACATTAGAAGCATATTCAGGGAGCGAGGAAAAGTCAACACCTCAGAATACCGACGTGGAAGAGAACCAACTATCGAATTCCGACGAGGATGTGCCCGCCGAGGAAGACCAACTCCAACTCAATCCAGCAAGACTGCTTGAACTCGTGAAGGAAGCGCAGAGTGCAGTCGACGAAGATATATTAGACTGGGGGGATGAGTGGGATATCGATGCAGAGGAACAGATGTCGAATGCTGGATTCCAGTCAGTCACCCACAGTTGTCATGAAGGTGGCTAGGTTGAGGACGTTGAACGCGCTATGCAGTTTCTGAGTGAATATCACAAACGATTCAATCTGATCTAGACATTGCGTATTAGATATTGACTGGTCTCCTCTAGACAGACCACAAGGCGAGGGAAGGTAAAGATCTCCCCTTAGATATCATCCATACACAAGTCAATCTCAACTTTCTCGCCAGGATTAAAAGCAGGAAGACCTAGGGAGGGCCCACATGAAAGCACGGTTAGCCTTCTGAAGAGGGATAGACGCACCTAGGTAAGGGCAGCTTGCACATCTAAATGCGTCACCCAGAAAACAGCTGCCACAGCTGCTCGTGGCCTTTGGAGCGGCCTTTGCTGCAGCGATCAGCCGCTCTTTCTCCGCGTCACCAGACCTAACTTCGACCGCCCCCTCCGCGTCCAGAAGGACAACTTTTCCTGCTTTGGCTTCTTCGGCCTCAAGCTCGGCCAGCCCGCATGTGCAGTTCTTGCAAGCTTTCTTGCGTCGGGGTGCACCCGGATTCGCAGGTTCGCAGGTCGGGATGGGTCGCGCGCGATCAGCACTGGTCAAAAGAGCCTCCGCGTCAATGGTAGGTGTGGAAGGTGACGAGAGTGCCCAGATGGCCTTCTTCGAAGACAGTTTAGCAGGATCAGCGTTCCTCCTTAGAGGGACAGCACCATCAGAGAGAGCGCTTGGCGTGGGACTAGGTTTGTGGGCGATCACTTGAGAGTCTTTGCCTTGTAGAACACTCTCCAGCACGGCAAACCCAGCAAGAGTAAGTTGCTTGGGAAGGCCGAGAAGATCTGGAGGGAGATGAAGCAGGTAAAGTTTTCCCGAGGGAGTGAGGCTTTCAAGAAGTTGCCTGAGGAGTGATTGTATATCAGGCAGAAGGGTGGAATATTCTGCAGGAGTGAGCACAATATGTACTGCTGAATAACAGGAAGGGGACAAGGTGGTAGCTGGCGGGCGGAAAATTAACTCGGTCACCGATCGGAGAGGAAACGGGAGTACCTTGACCGATTAACCTATCCAACATTTGTCTCTCTACGGTGTCACCAGTTGTGGTTGTCTCCAAACTTGTGACCAGTGATTGATACTTTCCGATCTGTGCAGAACCCAGTGACCCGATGACTAGCACTGACCCAGTGGGCCCAAACTCTGTTGGGTTGTACATCCCGGAGACAGACGCTGAGGCAGATACTGCAGTGGGAGTCATTGAACGAAAGGGAGAAAGGATCGACGATATCTGTAATCAGAATTGCATGTATTATGTAAGCAAAACATTTGCCTCAGTAGAATACAAACGGACATGGCTAGAACGATACGATACGTAGGAATGAATGCAACTGACCACTTCTGTGCAAAGACGAAACATAACCGATCACAAATCCATGCTCTCCCATACTATTTACTGCTGCATCTCTGGATTTGGTGGGGGGTGAGGTGGCATACCAGGCGGCGGGGGGTGCATCCCATCGGGGTACGCAGGGGCCATGAGTGCCCCACGAATGCGCAACAGCATCATGCGGAACCACTCCTCGTCGGCTCCTGCCTTTTCCTGCTCTGCCGCTAATTGTTGAAGATTACTCAGCTCTTTCATCAACGTCAAGCGCCACGAGAGGTTGCCGTTTTCGTCCGCCTCCAGGTTCTCTATCGGCATCGCGGGGTGCGGAGGGAAACGCAAACCAGGAGGTGGAGGAGGAAGCATAGCGAAGTTGGGGTCAAACCTAACCAGGTTGTACTTAGACAACAAGTCACGTGTCAAGGAAAGGGACGCACGCAGGTGGATAAGGAGGTGGATAAGGAGCCTGTCTGCTCGGCCCAGCATCGTCTGGATGCATCTGAGGTGGAGGTGCTTGGACGAATTGCGCATGGGGATCAGGGAAGGGTTCGTTCGGACGATAAGTAGCGTCATCCTCCTCAGATTGACGCCCTTTCGCACCCTTGGGCTTTTTCTTTCTCACACGATGAACTCCCGTGCGTGGATCGACATTATCATTGACAGTCCAGTAAGATCCTTTGCCTCGGTCGGTGAGCGGACGCGGAACTTTCTCGAAGCATGGATTGAGAGAAAGATTATGTCGCACGGAATTCTAAGGCGTTTGATAGTTAGTTGTGTTTGTTTCGCAGACGGGATCAAACAAATATGAATGAATACAATCAAACATCAACATCGCGGTCGCGTCTCGGGTACACGGTGAAGGGCAGAATTATCGATCGCGAGTGGAGGAAGGCTTCACTTACTTTCCAGCCCGACGGTGCGGTTCTAAAATATGGGAACTAGATAACTTGAGCATCAGTGCTCATGCGAGCTTGAGAAAATGGATAATGCGCACGCGAGATTCAATCGCGTAGTAAATATCTTCCAAGAGTAACTTTTGGTTGGGTGAGCCTTTGATCGCATATCTGAAATTGGGAGGAATTGAAAACCGAGAAAGAGGAGGTGGACAAGTGTCCACAACGAACCAACGTACCGAATGAGGGTCGAATAAGGGTAGAATGGTTTACTTCCGGGAGGACCGTCCCGCAGAGAATCGAGGTTGATAGGCAATCCACCCGTGAGGTCAGCTGGTTCTTGTGGGTAATACGAATTTGCTTGCGCAAGTTCTGCCTCGCCAGGTGGCAGCATATTTGAAGGTATTACAGTTTGTTGTGGGTGTTGCGACATGGCTAGACTTGGAGGTTAGGTCCAGATGACGGGGACGACGAGTTCACCAATAGAGGCGAACTTGTCGACTGGAGGGTTGAAAGGTGTAGGAAAGGAACGTTGAAAGAGTTGCTGTGGCTTATGTCATGCGTGAGAAACCAGTTCGCGCACGGGCCAGTTTCCCCCTCATCACGCAAGCCAACGATGTAGGCGCTGTGAAATCCATCGAGCAGAACGACGACGACGACGAGCAGAGAATAAGGTTGTTTGTTCGCTTTGCTAACACACGCTGCAAATTGGGGAAGACATTGTAAAACAAAATCCAAACCGACCACGCTCTCCAATACACAAACAAAGTGAGGTCAGCGAGGTTCAGGACCCACTTGCTCTCTCAAGTTGTAATATGATTGACGTCGTTGCCTGCACCCCAACCAGCTGACCTTCCTTGTGCATTTCTACACAGCTCTAGACGCTCCCTCGTCTTACAGGGAGTGTCCAATATCCAACAGGACGAGTGGCGATCACGCTGACATTCTTCAGCTCGACCTCATGAGCTGCTCATCTACCGACTATCTGTGTAGTTCTATGGTTGTCGCAAGAGCGGGTTGTGGTGATGCGCTTGTAAACTGGCTTTTGCATTCAAACGAGTGAAATCGTATCTTGTATTGAATCGTAAGTTTGATTCAATGATTCAATGACGATAAACGTGTACTGTTTATGTAATACAGCTAGTGATCACGTGCGTGCCCGACTTGAACTTGGCAAGTTCAAAGTCGTCTCGTCATGTTACCTGCACTCCGCAAACCTCGGCGATGTCATTCGCTAGCATATGCGTGCAAACGCAGTGTATCCTCCCAATCACCCCACGACAGGAGGATGGAGGCCCTCGTCTCACTCTATCACCAGTCCAACACCTTCATCACACCTGAGAATCTTTCGGCAGCCATTGATCAGGCGTTTACCCAGCCTCTGGACATTGGAGAAGAACAAAAAAAGCATTCTTTCGCCGAACTCTTCAGGATGAAGCAGTCTCTCAACCAATCACCCAAGTTCTTCCTTGGCAGAGATGACAACTCTTCGTTCACAAACAGTTCGGAAACTATGGGGCCAGGTTGGACGGAGAGCGGATCGAGAAGAGTGGACCGGGTTTACCGGGCTCTGATGGGTACACAGAAGGATGGACGGCCATCTTGGTTGGCACTGAAGGAGAACAGCGAGAGGATAAGATCCCAATTTGAGAAGGACAGGCGAGGGTGAGACAAGGGCCACATAGAGGCAAGTGTATCCTTTTAGCTGTTCCTGTGCGTTGCTCAAGGCAAGTCTTTATTCGGATTCCCGCAGGTCTAGGGAATCATGTGTGAATTTTTTTGAGCTTTGAGTAATACCCCGGTGTTTTCGAAACACTTCGCTCCGTTTGGTCGCTGTACTTACTCAGCCATATGACTCCGGCTTATCTGATAACCCGTCCGCTGGTTGAGATAAATAAGACAGAAACACCATGGAACCATTAACCATACCCATGACGGTGCTAGCAGAGTTCAAAACATTTGTCCCAGGAGCTCTTCCCCCAGATGTTCAAAAGGTCTATGAGGACCTTCGTGCCGCAGACGTCCCAGTATCCGATGCGGTCTGTCGTTCCTGTCCAAATCCTTGTGACCAAGGTCACGGTGAACGTCCTCGATCCTTGCTTCTCCGTCCTAAACTACGTTACAGATCATAATGACTATTCTAGCAAGATATCTGTCGACATGGAAGAAGACATGTTAGGCACAGTCAAACCATATAGACGTCAGGCAAGCATCTTCCCATCGGTCTTGCTGCCTTCACGGGACAATCTATCTACCACACTAGGTTATAATCTCTACTGGACAATCAGATTGGCACAAGGAAATTACCGAAGTCGATGGCACTTTGGCCACATTCTTGAGCAACGTAAACGAGACATTCCAAGTGGACAGAACACAGAAGAAAGTTGAGCACGCTGAGAACAGTCGGACAGCTCCCCCCCCAGGCTTGTTTATGCAAAATGACACGCATAGGCTATCCATTCAAAATGGTAGCCACAACTCGTTCTCGGACGATCCGTCTCACGATACAGTCATCGTGCTCCCCGACTGGAAGGTCATCGCCGACGTCCCACGATCACTTGCGGGTGCAGGGACATTGTGGACAGCTGCGCTCGACCCCTCATACGGAAGGTTGGGTGCTCAGTCCCGCTCTGACTCGCTTAGGTCTTGGGCGTTGCCGTACTCCTGTGTCATCCTGCTCTGCAAGTACTGCTGTGCAAGGGTCCGCTGGTGTTTCTCACTCCTTCCCTCAGGTTCGCACAAGAAACGTGATAAACGATGTGCAATAGCTGCTCCCGTCCTTGAACAGAGTGAGGACGTCCCTCGAGCAGCCTGCGAGCTGGCCGACTGATATATCGTAGCCTTTACTCATTACTTGGAATGCGAGGGCTGGGCGGTTCACACAGAGCTGGAGGATCTCTCCAGAAATCCTCCTTTAGAGTCTGCGCTGATGAACGGTCCGGATGCGGAGATTGCATTCGAAGCACAGTTGAAGGCGCTCGGAGAAGAACACAAGGCTCTCATCCTGCGCAACTCCCACATTGGCGGTCACAAATTTGCGGGAAACGTCATCGTACGTAAGATCCTGTCCATGCAGTCTCAAAGATAATAAGTTCTTGTTTAGATATACAACCCCCAGGGGACGGGTGTTTGGTATGGACGAGTTACCCCCCACGACGTCGAGTCCATCGTGAAGAACACTATCATCCATGGGCAGGTGCTTCCCCCTATCCTTCGCGGCGGCATGAACCTTGCGAGACCAGGATGCATGGCCCTCAATGACTGGTGATCTGAATGCGCCTGAACCACCATTAATATTCGTTGCCTGCGGCGATGGGAAGGATACATAGATGATTACATCGTCCAGATATGTGCTAGTGTAGTGTATAGGAGACAATGGACGCAGCACGTGTTTATTGGCATAA
Organism: Boletus tylopilopsis; assembly: GCA_038093875.1. Lineage (NCBI taxonomy): Eukaryota > Fungi > Basidiomycota > Agaricomycetes > Boletales > Boletaceae > Boletus > Boletus tylopilopsis. Next base: position 7,081 of record JBBPTB010000016.1, on the reverse strand, counting down.
GTGGAAGAACGTTAACAAACATGGCGAGTCATATGCTTGAAGCTTGAAAATCCAGCTAGTGGATTGAAAAAAAACCACTGACACAGCTCACACGTCCTCATGCTGCCATGTCTTCATCCACGCCTTTTCTATTTTTCGAGTAACGGCCTGCAAAAATTTCATCATCCTCGAATTCATCTTCTGTCGTTAGCTCGGGGGCTTCATCTTCCGCAACAGCTTCGTCCTCTGAATCTGTTCTCCCACCAAGGATTCCCATTGGTGTTACCACACTTTCCCCACCAGAATAAGTGAACCCGCGGAAGTTCTCTTGTACACTGTTGGTGAGGGGGGACCCAGCTACTTCTTGCTTCCTGCGCTTGCTGATCTGGATACCCTGAGACCGACCAAGACCGTTCGACCCATTCTGCACATGGCTGGCACTGATAGTCATACGATCACTGCCCAGTGGACCATTTGGCGTGTGCAAGAAGCCCTGCGAACCAGCCTGAATCCAGTCCTCGCTTGGGTCTTCTTCGTCCGGGCTACCTTTCCCGTCCAATCCATTGCCTGCTTCCCGGATATCTGCAGTAGTGAACTCGGGATCAAAGTTTGCCGTTGATTCGTCCGATTCTACGACAGGTTTGAACGGGGGTGTTGCTTGTTTCATGGATAGTGCCTGCCAGTCTATGCTTGAAAAGAACGCATGTTCCTTGAGTTCCTCTGCATCTCGCTGTGCGCCGAGACGGTGTTTTGGGTTCCGGTTGAGAAGCTAAAGCGTGGACTCAATACATACGGCCCACCTGACAAAAGCATCATACATACCCCTTTAACGAACAATTTTCCCTCTTCACTAATGACATTGCGAGGGAACCGTATCTTGCCAAAACATATGTTCTTATACATCTGTTGTGTATCCTCTGCATAGAAAGGGCTCCATCCGCAACACATTTCGAATAAAAGTACGCCAAGGGACCAGAAGTCGACTAGTTTGCTGTAACCGTGTTCGTCCAACAGTACCTCGGGCGCAAGATATTCCGTAGTACCGCAGAACGTAGTCGTGAGTTCGTCGGGCCGGAGATCCGCCTTGGATAATCCAAAATCACAAAGTGCAACGTGTCCGGTGGCATCTAGAAGAATATTCTCGGGTTTGAGATCACGGTAGACGATATTATACTTGTGTAGGTGTTCTAAAGCGAGAACGAGCTCCGCAATGTAGAATCGGGCACGCTCTTCGCTAAAACGCGTCTCCTTCTGTAGGTGCCAAAATAGCTCGCCGCCGCTTTTGAAGTCGGTAACGAGGTATAGATCTGTGTCAGTCTGGAAGCTGAACTTGAGACCCACAAGGAACGGTGACTCCAAAGAACGTTGAAGTATCTTGCGTTCTCCGATTGTATGTGCGACCTCTTTTTTGGCAACGATCTCCTTCTTTGAAAGTACTTTCATGGCATATATCCGTTTCGTGTCCTTCTTGCGGACTTGAAAGACCTTGCCGAAGGTCCCGCGTCCGATAAGCTTGAGGAACTCGAAGTCGCGTGGAGTAAGCGCCCTTTTCGTCTGCCACGTGGAATGATGAGGTTAGCACCGTTGCCAAGTACCACGGTTGTGTGAAGTGGAGGCCGACAGTTGGCAGAGGGTGGGAAGCAACGTGGCGCATCGCTGCGTACCTTGAATTGTTCAAACGTGATTTGTACACGCATCTCCCCGCTCACAGTTTCGTTTTCAAATGGCCGGAGTCTGCGCGGGTGGTCGATAAGGTGTAGCGACAGCGGACTAGGGAACTAAGGACTACACACTTGAACCATTGGTCAACCGTGTGGTCGTGGATCAATATGGGCTTGATCTGGAATGTACCAAGGAAGAGATGATCGGAAACGCGATCGTAAACATTGAAGGTGATTAAAGACTCCTCAGAAGTGACATCACTGTGGATGGAGTCAGAGATCAGAGATGATCGCCCGGGGCACAGCGCCTACAAGGAGACTTCGTGTTTCCACACAGGATTGTGTGCTGACAAACGTCCAAAGAGACTTTGCGTGGGAGGATATACGGGGGATGGCGCTTTGCTGGAAGAGGAGAGAGAGGATGAAGGGGTTGTATTCGTGCTCGACTTCCCAGGCGGTCGCGATACACCGATGGCATTGAGCGCGGTTAAGGCGTTCGAGGAAGAAGTTCTCGACAGCGTCGTTGCAGTCCCTTTCACTTCCTTGTCTGTTTCTTCTGTAGGATCGCGACTGACAAATTCGTTCTGCTCGAACTGGACGACCACATATGGCCGAGCATGCATGGAGGATACGTTGAGACCACGCGCAGATATAAGCTTGACATGGATTTGACCCTTTGACGTAGCCGATGGAGCGGGCGGGTGTGTCGCTTGTGCGGAGCTGGCAGGCGTGCTCGAAGAAGTCCTGGCCGAGGTGGACGATGACGATGGCGTATTGGATTTGTTTTCCATTGAGTCAGATGGTTGTGGAGATTTTCTGATGTTTCGCATGGAAAAGTCTGGTGCATGTAGAGATATTTGTGTGGTAGGAATGCGAGCGACAAAAGATCCGGATTGAGGCGTTAGGGGGCCTGGCGGCGTAATATCGGCTTGTGCCGGGACTTGTGCCGGAATGGTCGCCAGTAGGTGATGATGGACGGAGGGGGGGGATGAGAAGGAGGAGGAGGAAGAGAAGGAAGTTTGGGTTTGTAAGGTACAAGCTAGTGGGGTCGCCAGTGATTGTGGCGGCGTGGGGGATGCATGTTCCGGGGCATCGAAGGGGTTTTGGCGCTCGTGGCCATCGGCGTTGACGCGGGGTGTGAGTTGCTCGAGCACAGACGGCCACAACTTTATCATTGCGGACCGCGACGAGGAAGAAAGATGGTGTTGGTTGGAGTAAGTACAAGCTAGAACTGTCGGAGGAGGGATCTCCGCTCCTCCGTCATATAACGTGGAGCGTTCGCAAAACGTGCAAGCGCACGGTCCTTTTTTTGTCTCTGCCAAGTGCCAACCAACCATACATACACAGCCATATGTTTAAGTAGCAGACTGAACAGCCTCCAAACGCGACCGCGCCCACCGAAGGATACCCATCCCACCTCCCACCACCGTCCCAAGACACACCGCTTGACGCCCAGAACGCCATGATAGCCGGTCTAGAAAAGTCCAGGCAAGAGTCTTGAACCTGCACGCAAAGAAAACTTACACACAAGCGCAAAAACACTCGCCGTCCCAACGCCAGCTCCCAGCTCCCTCGTCTCGGCCCATGGCTGTCCACACCGTTCCAGCCCGTCCTCGATCCCTACCCAAACAAGCGCAGCGACACCTAATTTCATGGCGTTCACGCCCCCTTCCTGCAGTCCTGCGGCCATTCGTCGATAGTTTTTCGTTTTGTTGTAGAAATACCATCCCTGGACCGTCGTAGGTGGCCGATGCGCATTCTCGGCCAAGTACCGCAGCGAAGCTCGACGAGATCCTCGGACTGCACCGATCAGTGTACCCATGATAGCAGCCGAAGCTGGCAGAATAAAATAACGAGAGTGTAGAATCGGTGTCGCGTCGTACGGCCCTACTTCATCGTCCACAGACATCCCGAGTAAAGTCGCGATTCAAAGTGACAAAAGTGTTGTGGGAAGAGAGAAATTTATCATTCGACACAACAACAACATGGACATGTACAATAAGTACTTTACAGACATGGGACCCATGCACTGCTCCTAAAGATGAGCCTTTACGCCCGCTTTCATGATGGCAGTTTCTTTCCTGTTCAACTCTACCGCGCGCTTGTGCAGCTCTGGCGCTCGCATCAATTCTCTTTGGCCGACCTGCTGGATATGGACCTGATCACAATGTGAGCTACTCTTAGTCCCCACCAGAAAGCGTACTTACCGCATCCGGTCCCTGTGGAAAAACGTCGTTAGCTATGGACACCAAGGGAGCAAACCGACACGCACATCAGCTAATCGCAGTGTTCGCAGCTGCGCATACATGGATGCTAGTTGTTGATCCTGACTCAACCCTTCTGCTCCAAACGCTTGAATCGCACGATCGACAACGTTGCACGCCATGGTTGGAACTACAAACTACAAACTCACTATAATTAGCATCTAGGACCGCCAATTGAATCGGAATGCACGCACCTTGGCAATGCCAATTTCTTTCATGGCCCCCTTTGCCTTGTGTTTATCGATCTGTAGCACTACTCAGACCACGATGGCGATACACTGATTGTTAGATGACATGCCTGAAAAGCGGCACTGAGAACGAGCAATCGTGCTGCCTCAATTTCTGCTCTGGACTTTGCAATCTCAGCTATAACAGTGCCTAAATAATCATCAATACAGTGATTTTTGCCAATAATAGGTTGTATTCACCGTGCTCGTGGAGGAATTTGCCAAACGTTTTGCGCGAAGGATCCGTCACTCGCTGTATCATCAAATCGAGTGCCCTCGAAGCTACTCCAATGGAGCGCATGCAATGATGGATGCGTCCGGGACTGCCAAGATGATTAGCAACGTTCGCAAAACCACGAAAGAGGACACAAACCCAAGACGTCCTTGAATGATCTCATAGGAATTCATGTCACCCCGGCGTTCAATGGGTATGAAGAAATGGCTTACTTCGAATCCCTTACCCCAACCAAGTATCAGGTTTTTCAAAGGAACTCTCACATTCTCATATATCACTTCACAATGACCTTCCGGAGCATCGTCGTACCCAAATACTTCCATGGGGCGCACAATGCGGACACCAGGGCTATCTGCCGGAACAATCACGACACTTTGTTGCTTGTACCCGTTCGGGTTTTCTGGGTCGCTCTTGCCCATTACGAGGTGTATTTTCGTGCGGGGATCGCCGGCACCTGATATCCACCTGAAAAGTGAAAGCCGATCCGGCGCATGAGAGACCGGCTGACGAGATTATTTAAAGAACCCTCGACAACCATTTATGTCCATTAATCACGATTTCGTCTCCTTCCTGTTTGATGGATGTCTTGATGTTACGTGCGTCCGAGGATGCCACTGCATGAGTGTCAGTATATGTTACACAAACGACGAGGACACATGCCGAATCTTTCCGTCATCGCAAAAGCTGAACGAATTTCTCCATTTAGCAACGGCGTGAGCCACTCCTTCTGCTGTTCAGGGGTCCCGTACCGGGCCAGGACCTCTGAAGCGATTCAACAAGCATGTACGGAGGTGACGGAAGACTGTACCCATGTTTCCGGTATCGGGAGCGGAGCAGTTGACTGCCTCAGATGCCATATGTCCCCCTCCTCCGATTACCTCCGCCATAACAGCATACTGTCATATGCGTCAGCGTCTAATTGGAGGTTGAACGTTGAGCAACAATACCTCCAGATTTGAGAGCGGGACGCCATGTTGAGGATAATGTGCCTTATTGAGGAAAAGGTTCCAAAGCCCAAGCTTGCGCGCTTTCACTTTCAATTCCTCGATAATTGGCACAACAGTCTTCCAGCGTTGTACTGGGTCGTTGGGTATCTGTGCATGGTAAAGCTTGGCGGAAGGGTAAACTTCATCCTACCTGGTGTATTAGCAAGCCGAGATACAAATTATCCACTTTCCATATGTACCTGGAGGAAAGCCACCAGTTTCGCTAGGATCTCCTTCCCGTATGATGTGAACTTGTCTTCAACCTTGAGATCTTTAGTTTGATGCCGAGTACGACGAACACGCCACGTACGAAGTTCCAGGACGCCTCAGATGTGAGCTCGGCTACGGGGTGGGTGACCATGACGTTCCAGTGGGAATGTTTCTTGAGAGTGGGCCAAAGGTAAAACTAACGAGACGGAGAAAGACTGTCATCAGGGCAGGTCCGGTTACTGATAATTCCCGATGCCGAGTCTCAGATTTGTTGGTTTACACGACTACTTCGATTCGAGTATAACTAGCTACGTGAGTAGGACTAGTTGAAGAGGGAAACTGGGAATGACATGACGCGGTGTCAAAATTAACTATGCCAGGTATGCTACCTAGCGAGTAAAGCAACTGTACACTATTGCTATTGGGGTCAGAAACTTTGGTGGTCAGCGATCGATGGATATGGATACAATGGTCACGAGCGGATGAGAAATCAAAAGTACGCTAAGAGAGAGGATTGCATATGGGACTCGGAAAGAGAAGAAGCAAGAATAGAGCTCGATCCATGTGGTTATGCGTGGGCCTGAGCAGGAGATTGCCGTCCATCATGAAGGTCTTGGGGAGAATCTCCAAAAGTAAAGGGGAGTTCGGGGTCAATTCCAAATGCGCCAGCGTCGAATGACTGCCAGAGAGAATCTTGATCACCTGCAGAGTATCCATTGGAATTATAATTTCGAATGTAATCCAGCCCTAAAAACGGCAGTCCTGGGGCAGGGAATGAAGATGTAGGTGGTGTGGTTGAAAGTTGGGTATATCCGACATCCGAGGAGCTGTTATACCAAGCTTGATCCAAGCTGGATAACGAATGTTCAAATGTCGCGTATGGCAGCGAACTTGGTTGCGAACCCGAAGAGTACATGTCGACAGCACGATGGTCTCCTGGGCCACCGTCCCACTGATGACTACCAGCGAGAGGGCTGTGATGCATTCCGTAGTCGCGAGGTGAAGAGACGTGGAGGGGCGAGAGAGGGGCGCCTGTATAATTGTACGGGGACGCACCCACAAGATGAGGACTTCCTTCCTGTTGCTGAGTCGCTTCCATCGTGGACATGGACGGCGAAGGGAGATTAACAGACGCTGGGGAACTATGAGGGCTGGATTTGTTACCCATTGACTGGGGGCTAGAGAAAACACCAGGATAGGCAGATAGGCTTGAAGGTCCAACACCTTCGCTTTCGTCGTGCCCCCTCTTGCGAGATGTCGACCGATTGCGTTGTGCTACATCCCGCAAGGAGTTAGCATGCATCACTACCAAGCGCATGTCCTTCTTACAGTCTACACGGTACGGTGACGCGACAGGTGGGCGACGGGTGGAATTTGGATCTCTTGAGCGGCTGATTCTTCTCGGTTTCATCTTCACCGGACGGTTCATGGTCGGAGCTTGTCCCAGGGAAGAAACGAGAGATCGCCTGGATTCCAGTGCTGCTGGTGCAATGCCTTGAGCCATAGCCATCCCGGAAGG